>ML810029.1:54737-163833 GCA_009831015.1 Picea engelmannii
GAGCTCATACTTCAACATCTGGGAAAGTAATGTTTTCAATATCTACATCTAGGTCCAAGTTATCCAATAATAAGTCATCTTCCTGAGCATGTGTCTCATCCCATTTTTGTTGTGAACTGGTTAATTTTATTTTGACCTTCAGTTTATGGGGATTCTCCAGGTTCCCTTTAGGAGGGTTCCTATCTTCATCATCCCCTAAATTATTGCTATGGATTTTTCTCGCACTGGATGTTCATGTCTACATATTTTCCTTGGCAAGGAACTCCTTCTAGAGACAACTGGTGATTGTACACTTTTTTCATTCGAGTGTCTACCTCTTTCTTTATGATGCTTTGTTGTGCTTATGACAGTTTCTATGTCTTTAAAATTTATGTCGGCTTCTTGATCACTAGGATGGAGACTATCATTTTCTTGTTCTTTACTAATGGTTGATTTTAAAAGTGTGGGTTTGAGCCCAACTGAAAGCAAGTGATTAAAAAAAAGGTGATTTGTGTTGAAACCCTTGATTTCTTCTGCAAATTTTAGGTCAGAATTCTTGAAATAAGAAACATATTCATCAATTTTGGAAATTCCTCAGAGCAGAATTTCACCAACTTTCCATGGAAGAGGTATGAACTTCTTTTTCCTTTTCTCAAAAAATGTATGGAACCAAAATTTATATTTCCAGGCTATTTCAATGACAAACAATTTTTTAGATATATAATAAGGAAGGAAGATAGGTTTTTCAATGGAGAAGAAAACCAGCATAATATTATAATCTTCTATTTTTTCTAGAACTCATCTTCCCTTCAAAATAATTGCAGCTTCCAACGAAAACCACAAAGTGTCTTCCCCAAATAAAAATTTCTTGAATTTAGATACAAAATCTGAATACAACTCATAAAAATGATGGTCGACCCTCTGCTTCCATAAAGATTGGTACCACATAGTCACAGGGTCCACCTTTATTTTTATTCTTTGAGCAATGTTTAAGCCCTCAAAAGTGTGACAATATGTAATGGAAAATATCAAATAAGATGACATGTAAGACCTTTTATTAGACTTGAAATTAGTGAGTTGTGCAGTGATTTCATTCTATATTATCTTCGCCCTGTCGAAGATATCATTTTCATGAACAACGAAAAGTAATATGTACAATGCCAGTCGAGGAATTGTTTCTGTAGAATCCTGGCCAACAACTCGAGTAAATAACCAGGAAATTTTCTTATAGGGATCCTTTAAAGAACTTACATGAATTCTTGATATGTCTTCAGGCATTTTGGTAGGTTCGTGCAAATTATCCTGAATAATATCTAATCCATTATGTTTTCTAGTTTAGGAAGTTTCTTGTTTCCTCTCCTTTGTAGACCAGGTTCGACTTTGGCAATTTCAGCATTTCTCTAAATATTGAAGGTGCTAATGAGATAGGAGAACTATTCTGCAATGCAATAACTCTTATGTTTTGAATCAGCTTTTTGACACACCAGGTGATGACATCCTTGCACTCAAATAATTATGGAACACACCTGGCAAGAACTATTCCTGACATCCATACTTTGTTGTTTTCTATATCCCTCAATTTCGAGTAATACCAGTAGGAGTGGGACCAATGATAATTATGATATTCTCTATCAAAGAGTTTCAGGGTATCCCCACAGAACGATTGCTTTCTCATGGTTGTCCTAGTGAAGCCTACCATTTTTTTCTTGAGATATTATTTTGCACAGTAAAAAGAACTTGAGTTAGATTTCTTTTACGGAAACATTAACTCAAAATAACTATTAGTATCCTGGGTAACAACATCGTTAATTAACGACCACTTCAACAAAAAATTTGGTAGTTGGGTCCGTAGGGATAACAATAAATGTGACATCGAACAATGTCAAGGGATGGGTAATGTCGGGGCATTGGGGTTGGCAACTAGTATGAAAAGGAATATATGCAAGTCCGAAGGTCCACAAGTCTGAAAGTACGAGTGTATGGAATGGCTAAGTATCGAGAAGTATCAGATGAACAATGGAGAGATTGGAAGTACATCACGTAGGTCTGCAGGTCCGAAGGTCTGAAAGTTCGAAAGTCCGAGACGTAAAATCATTCAAAGTGTTGGGAATTATCATACATAGGTGAATGGATGATAATGGAAGTGCGATAGTCCTCGAATCTGAAGGTCCACGAACATGAAAATGATTAAGTATATTAATTCCAAAAAAGGGAAAAAGAAGGGATAAAGAGAAAATGGGAAAAGGGAAAATATAGAAGGGGGGAAGAAAGGGTATTAAAAGAGGTGGGAAAATAGAATAAGGGAAGGGGGAAAAAGCACAAAAGGGGTTCAATAGAAGGGTCACTTGAGAATTTTATAGAAAGGTGATATTGTCCTCATGTGGAATAAAAGGAATGAAAAATCAAGTAATCATGGTAAGTTCAAAATCCTTAGGTTAGGTCCTTATAAAATTGACAATGTTGCAGGTAACAATTCTTTCTATATTAGTCATTTGGATAGTGAGTGATTTCCTTTTCTTCTGAATGGACAATTTTTGAAGATGTTCCATGAATATAATATATTATGACATGGGGAATCCTTGTACTATATTAAGTTTCTTAGCCTTTCTTACTTATGTGTTTCATTTTATTTATTTCTACATTTTCATTTTTGTTTAGAATAAAGTAAGATGTTTCTCACATATACATATTTTCTTTAAGATATGGTGCTACTAACATGTGCTTGGTTATATTTCATTTATGCATGGATTTATTTCTATATTAGGGAAGGGGAAAAGGAAATTGTTTCTTCACAATCCCCTGCATTTGACATTTGTTTGGTGAGAATGTTTCAGGTCTACAGTGTTTGGAGATTATGGATTTCTCATGTAGTCTCAAGATGAGCACATGTTCCCTAGTTCGAGCCAGTTGTTACACCTTAGATTCACTTTAGTGCACACTATATTTTTTCACTAGATGTAGTCCATGATATGACCATATTGTGTGTATCATTGTATCATGATGAACCAAAAGTGCAGTTATCTTTGTACTCGTGTGTTATATCATGCCATGTTTATATTATCTATGTAATAGTGAGGGACCTAGGTGGTATCTCCAGGACCCTTGTGGTTGGTCATGGCCTATCCTTTTAGTCCCCATTTAAAGATAAGTATTGCTCTTATGGATCTAGATAACTACCCCTTGGTGCCAGTAACTCACCATCATGTTAGTCATTTATGATCTAGGTGGGTATGTGAGCATCATGGGGTGGATCTACTAGGACACATGATCTAGGGGAACTTCAAGTCTCTCTCACTTCTTTGTATGTAATGTAAATGTGTTGCTCATAATGTAAAGGTTTTCATACCTATTTAAAGAACACTTATATTATGCCTAAGCATGGACCCCCATCTTATGTATGTGTCACACTTTGGCCATCTACTCTTGGAGATGATTTTGTAGATTCTCACTTGGTTTCACATTTCTAGAGGTAGTTTCACAGATCTTGAGAAGGTCCACATATCCCAAGGAATTGATCACATCATCCAAATAACTTTTGGGATATTTACATTTGAATGGGTCACTTCATTTCATTCCACATCACAAATTCTATATCACTCTCCTCATTCATCACTTTTTGAGTTATTTAATACTTGATTTGAGGGTTGACCTCACTCATGTGGAAGTCACACTAGATATTGGGGTTCTTATGACCTACTTTGACTTGGAGGATCACTTTCCATGCTTTGTGAAGGTATCGTTTCTTGAGATATGGACATGGTCATACCATAGAGGCATGTTTTGAGGATTTATAAGCATGATTTGAGGATCTGTCCACTTCTTGGGGCCTTATTCAATCATTCCATGAGGTTGTTCAACCATCGGGGATAGTTGTTGGATTATTCTTTACTTAGGAGGCTTATAAACCATGATTTGAGGCTTTGACTATGCATTTTCAATGGAATGTTGAGCTTATACACCAAGTTGACCCCTCTTTTGTGGGGAGGTCCCCTTCTCTTGAGGGTTGTATGTACATGTGGCATGCTTTGCTTGTATATTGACATATTATCCTTTATTATGTGGAGGACAAGTCACTTTTATATATCTCCTAGGATAAATTTATGGAAATTAGAAAAAAAATAAAGAATTAGAATGATGTAGAAGCCTTACCTATAAATAAAGAATTTCCTATCATTTCATATTGTTGTTGTTGTTGGATATCATTTGACAATACAATTTGTTGAAGATCTACCTATTGGAGGTTTTGGTGTCAATTCTTGGATTTTTGGGCTGATTTAAGGATTTTTCAAATATAGAAAATACATCACAACAATAAAATATAACAATTGGAGAAACTTTAAGGCTAAGGATTGGTGCTTGAAGGTTCATATTTACTTAGAACTAGCTTATATTTTATTTATAGATTTCTATTATAAGTTTATCTTACATATCTAGTGGTCAAATTGATCTCCTAAGTGCTTATGCTTGCTTATCTTTCATTTGGATATTTTGTTGGTGAATTCTAGTGCTAACGTTGGAAACCTTAAGGGGGATTCACTACATATTGTTCAAGTTCTTGCTTAGTTCATTGTTATATATCTTTAGAAATTTATTCTAACATTTTTTGGGCTATTATTTCATAGCGTATATCTTTCCCTCGTGAAATCGTCCAAGATGTCTTGTTTACAAGTAGATTTTTTCTCTCTTGAATGGTTCTCTCTTCACTTCAAATCTGAAATTTCAATATTAATTTATCATAAAAACATATTTAGAAGTTGTGGACAGCCATAATCGTGTCCTTGTTCTAGCATATAATCAATTGATATTCAAAGCACATGTTGCGATATTGATGTATTCTAGTTTATTACACTCTTTTTAGTCTAAATTAGCTTAAAAGTGGTTTTTTCCTCTTTGAAGTTTCATTTGTTGAGTAATAGTCATTTAATTGCAAATATGTAGTTGTTTAAATTGTTTATCTTCCATATCAAATTTTGCACACACATCCACTAGCTCCTAACCCTCTTTCTCAAGTGGATATATTGGTGCTTTATGCTATTGTTTCTAATTGGTTATATTTGAAGCATTCAATCACTTCTTGGAATCCTTGTGCATCTAGTTGTTATACATTTTGTGGATTCTTCAAAGTAAATCATAGTATTGGATGGTAATTAATTCACTAAGAGGTTTATTTAATCAAATAGGGATACCCCTCTTCGTTTCTAGGAGTTAACCTAAAGTGAAGGGGAAATTGTAATGAGGTGACAATGGTGCATTTCTCATCTTGTTGCCTCAAGTTAGCACATATGTTGGGACTTTTCACAAGGTTGGTAATTCATGCAATAACAAAGTCCATTGAACATGAACCTACACTACCACCACTACTTCCCAAATGGGTCCATTTAACATGTGAAGAAGTTGGTGATTTTGCTAGTGATCATACAGATTAGCATCATACACGCTCACAGTTCCAACAATCTTTCTCTCTTTTGGCTCAAGTTTCAAAGACTCATGTTGAGGATACATTTGTAGAAGCTTTTGGCCATCATATTGAAACACAACCATGAATGAAGAATATTATTCTGTAATGGTGAATGATATTTGGGATCTTGTACCTCTTCTGAAAGAAAGAAAACTTATTAGATGTAAATGGGTGTATAGAACTAAGTATGCATAAAATATAAGTATTGACAGACATAAGGCCTAGTTAGTTGCCAAAGGATTCTCTCAAGTTGAAGTAATTTCCTATAATGAAACATTTTCTGCTCTAGCCAAAATGAATTCCATTTTCCTTATTGTAGCCCTTGTTGTCTCACATAAATGGGAGGCCCATCAAATGGATCTTAAATATTCCTTCTTGCATGGGGATATGCAAGAGAAAATATACATGGAACAACCTCCTAGTTATGTTCATAATTACTCCATCCTTCTATGCCACCTTTAGAAATCTCTCTATGGTCTTAAGCAAGATCATCGATCTTGGTATGCTAAAATGGATAGATTTCTTCTTAACAAAGGATTTTCTAGATGTCATTCTTACCCCAATGTCTATACCAAGAAAGTAGGAAGTGATATCATAATAAACTTTATTTATTTTTATGACCTTATCATCACTAGTAGTGACCCTAAACTTTTAACCCATGTGAAATCCAACCTTGAGAAAAAAATTGAAACGATAGACTTAGGCTATTTGCATTATTTCCTTGGCCTCCAAGTATTGCAAATCAAGGAAGAAATTTATATTTCCCAATATAAGTATGCATGTGACATTCTTTGTCACTTTCATGTGGAATATTGTAAGCCAATTCCTTGACCCTTCCAGTATGGAGACAAACTTGTTTTTGCCTATACTACACCTGAAGTGGATGCCACTTTGTACCGTCAATTAGTTAGTATCCTTTTGTTTTTGACTCATACCTATCTTAATATATCCTTTGATGTTGGTCTTGTTTAATAGTATATCTAAGGTACATTTCAGTTTGGCATACATTACAGTTCAGGGGGACTCCTTTGTTGGTTGGTTTCACTAATTCTGATTGGGTTGGTGACCCTAACGATTGAGAGTCTACTATAGGTTGTGTTTCCAGACTTGGTTTTGGACCTGTCACTTGGGATTCTAAGAAACAATAGGCTATTTCTCTTTCTTTAGCAAAACCAGAGTACTAAGTAGCGATTAATGCAAGTCAATAATCTTTGTGTCTTTAGCAGGTCCTTTCAGAGTTTGGATTCTAGTAGGAACATCTAACCACCCTCTAGTGTGACAATCATAGTGCCATCAATATGGCCAAAGATTCAGTTCAAAATTAGTGCAAAAAATACATTTATCTAAGAATGCACTTCATCAAAAATCTCAATCATGATCATGTTCTTGAAGTGGTCGTTTTCCCTTCATATGATCAAGTTGCAGAATTTTTCAAAAATTCTCTTATAGAAGCGAGGTTTTCAAACATTCGATCTATTTTAGGAGTTCAAGAAGTTGTCATTCAGGGGGAATAGACTATAATTCCTCATTCCTTATCCTATTGTGTCACCTTTGTAAATCCTTCAATTCCATTCCAAGTTGTTCTTAAGGGGGGATGTTAGGATATTTAGACATTTAGGAGTTAGTTAAAATCAACTTGGCATAATGTGTCTTTAGGTAAAAGTCTTTAGTATGTATTAGTATGCATTTGTAGTTATGTAATCTGATAATCATGATATGTTATAAACATAAAGTGATCTGATGACTCGTATTCTCCTCCATACTAAAATATATATTGATCCATGTCTTAACACCCAATTGTTCCATGATATTTATTTAAAGAAAATGGACGGTCATTTACGGAAGATCGATTATGAGAAACTCTTTTGTAAAATATGTGTTTTGTACAATAATGTATTGCCTCAAGTGGCCATGTTGATTGGGGTTGTGGATTGTTTCCCTCTACCAATATTTTAACCATGTAATACACTAGAGTACCAATCTTTGATATGGTTTTGACAGTGGCTACTTAAGGTGTTCATCCTGTATGGAGATACCATGTTTTGTCGAACAACTTTCAACTATGTTTGGAGGCTATCTCCAGCTTGTTGTTTGTAGTTTGAGGCTTATGTATGAATATTTTGTGAACTATTTCCATATTATTATATATCATTTAATTCAATCAATTTGATGCCCTCCTAGTTTCATTCAAATAGGTTAGATGGGATATGGGTATGTAACCTACATTTTCAATTGTAGACTATTCTTAGCTAGTTGTTAGTTACACTAGATTTAATGTAATCTTTATCACAATGAATAATTACTTATTACGAATTTCATTTACTTTTGTTCTATTTTATATGCATTTTTTTAAATTAGTTTAAACATAAAAATTTACATTATCATATTAGTTAGTTTAATTTCCATTTATTTTATCTAAAAATATTAAATGGTGGACCGAGCCATAACTGGTAAAATGGTACATAGTAATGGTTGTTGGGATATAATTTATATAGGTTTTCCTGCACCAAACAAGGGAGAGTCTAATTGGGAAAATCTTCCAAGGATAACCCTTGTTGTTGATCTTTGGTATTTTTCCCTATCAACAATGTCCTAATGGGATATCTCACAGGCTAAATCCTTGGATCAGAGGTTGCAAGCTATGATAGGCCAAGCAGTGGCATTGTTGCAACCTAAGTTGGAATTTTTCAAGAGGAAGGATACCCAAGGTGATGGAAACATCACAACAAGGAAGAAATGAAAATCATGTTAGTCTAAAGTTAAGAATATTGCTTGTTTCCCTTGTTACCAAAACCATTTTTCCATAGGTTTTCCTTTAAAAAATAAGTTAGAAGCATTGGAAGAAGTCCAAGCACAACATACTTCAAAGGAAATGTTGGAGGTTTTGAATGCCTTGATAATAGATCTAGGAAATGTTTTGATAGGAGGTCAAGAACATTATTTGCAAGGTGAAGGCATGAATGACCTTTATTTTTTGAATGAAATCATGAGTGCGTTGAAGGTGGCGGCCTTAGAAGACACAAATGCAACCCACAATTTTGTAAGTGAATAGACTACTACAACACATCATTATAAGTTGGAGAGTAGCTTGGCCATATTCAAGGTGGTGAACTTGACAATGAAGCTAGTAGAAAAGGTAGCTAATTATTCACCTTTGAAGGTTGGTAAATGGTTTGGTGTTCTATACTTGATAGTGGTTCCATTTGATGACCATACAGGCATATTGGGACAAGACTTTCTCAATATTTCCAAAGTAGTCCCCATGCCCCATGAGAACTGTTTGATGTTATTAGATGGAACCAAGACTTGTGGTGTGCCTATTATGACTAAAAGGAAGTTGGGGAGGGTTCCAAGAATGACATCCATAAATTTGATTGAGGCATCGAATGAATCCGTAGACAAATCATGTGTCATCACACATCAACAAGAAGAATTCATTTTCGGAAAAGGAACCTTGGGTGGTCAGGATAGTGTTGTCCATTCAAAGAGCATAATGGTAGTATTGGAGAATTTGGCAAAGACAGCCTTAAAAAAGGATGATTTTTTTTTCCCTTTGATGAACCAAAGGTAAGATGTTGGTGGTAGGATGAAGCATGCACCAACATCAATTACAAGGGTCCAAGACAAAGGAACTTACAAAAGTGCATCCTGCGGCACTTTGAATGGTGCACTAGAGAAGGAAGTTCAAACAAACATTGAGTTTTCAATGGAAAAAGACCTAAGTATTGAGATTAAGTAGTGCATGGAGATGCTCATGCAGTAAAAATATCAGTTGCACAATGTTGGGCCAGTTGAAGGAAGGGTTGGTGAATGTGAACCTTTTATGGGTGCACTTCAACATTGTGAATACTGACAAGTTGAGGGCATTGTTGGCATTGTTTCAGATGGATTGCAGGACTGAGAGATGAAAAACCCAAAGGTCGTTGAATATACTTAACCATCCATTTAAAAGAATGGGTTGAGTAAGTTTACTAATAGGCTATCTAGGAAGAGACAAAAGAAGAAAAAGGAGGAAAAAGATAGTTTAGATATTGGGGAAGTAATTCAGAACTCTAGTGAAGGTGAAGAGATAGGAGACAAATACTTCCATGGTCATGGAGAACCTAAAAATATAGATTTTTGTAACACAGTCTGAGAGATTTATGACTTCTAGTTGATGGAAAATATGTTAGACAAAATACATCCTAGACAAACTAAGAAGGAAACAAGCATCAAATACTTGAGAAAGAAGCACAAGTTGGATAGAGGAGGTATTTTGGTTGGCACTAGAAGCTATAACATTCCATGCTAATCGTCCTCTTATTCTCATTGAGGTCATTTAGGAAACTTGTTTCCCAAGAAGTGGGACAGTGAATGTGGAGGTGCCTTGGAAAACTTTGTTGAATTGTAGAAGCTGACTAATCGAAAATTTGAAGAAATGTAGGAGACATTTCCTTTGTTTAGAAAAGTTGTATAAAAGAATGAAGTGTATATGGAGTTGATTGTTTTTGGCATGAATATGTGTAGTCTCATTGCTTGAGCATGATATTTGGAGTGGTCGCCCAACTAATTCAAAACATAGGCCTTGATAATGTATAGAAGCATGGGAGATTGGTCAAAGTACTGAAGAAGTAGTAGTTTTGGAGAAGTGAAAGACTTGGATAGTTGTATGACCTTCTTGGTCAAAGTTGAGTTGCAACAGAAACAACATTGGAAATTTGAGTTGTGGTAGCCACAAAAGTTTGTGGTAGGAGGTATCATCAGTAGCATTGGAAATTTGGGTTGTAGTTGCAAAAGAAGACAATGACAACAACATGGGAATCTAGGAAGCAGTGTTTCATAGAGTTTGGGAAAAGGAAATTTTTTTCAAAGGCAATTTGAGCAGTGGGAAGTGGCATAATGAGTCTAGCATTGACATGGGTAAGTGGTTGGAGTTGACCATGGATGGATGTGACAATTTAGGTACAAAAATTTGGAGAACAACAAAATTTCTTAAAGACATTATTGAGGACAAAAATATTTTTTAGTGGGGAAGGATGTAAGGCCCTTTCCTTGAAGATACTAATGTGCACCTCCACCCATCCATTAAGATGTTCATTAGCAGGATTTGGTTGGTTGTGATAATAGGTTACAAGGTTGCACAAGGATTCTATAGGAATTCATGCACATTGGCATGGAATTCCCAAGTTTCAGACAGCTTGGCAAAGAAATTTGGCTAATTATGGAAATAAGATAAGGGTTGTCATTTGTGGTTTCTTAGATAAACCATTCAGTGGCTTGAATGCCAAATGCTCCTTATTCCATGGGAACACTACACAAAAGTGCATTGAATTGTGGAAACAACACCTTAGTTTGTGATAGGAGTACATCAAAAGCTGGGCATGCATTGTAAGTTGGATGGATGCATGCTTAGAATGGCATGCAACTCAAGGAATGGAAAGAAGCACCTTGGATGTCATTCAAGAAAGATAATTGAACCATATAAAACATGATACAATTAGGACACCTTCGGTGCACTCCCTAGACATGTGGACTCAAGGGAGTTGAAGGTTCCAAATACTTGGCAGACGGATGGGTGGATTGCACCTTAGGTCCACATTGGATGTGGAGTGGATTCGAAGGAACCTTAGAAGAAAGAAACCACAAGGAAAATTCTACTATATAAAGAGCATACCTCCATTGTGTAAAGTCACTCGCTCAAGGATTCATTCATCAAGTGGATAGTGAGTTATCAGGTCCAAAGTCTGGGTTTTTCCACTATGAACAACTTGGACACTCACTAGGTATGAGGCATTCTATACATGGAACTTAGAAAACTTGGAAAATTGTCTAAGGAATGGCAGAGCTAGAATGAGATTGTAGTAAGTAAGGAAATGGAGTTGCAAGAGGTAGTTCCACATAGGCTTCAATGGTTGGGTTGTTCAAGTATTTTGGGTAGTAGTTCGTGTTATCCCCCTTTCCTAGGGATAACTAAGGAAATGGTGTCTCGAAGTGCTCAGGTTGAAAACATGGAGTACTGAGATGCAGATGAGTAGGCAGGGGCCCCTATCATACCACACATCACCATCTGATTCGATGAAAATAGAATCCACCACACCTAGCTTAGCTCACAGAGGACAATATGTCTTTCTTCATGAGGTAACAAGTATGGTGTCATGCTAAGTATCATGTTAATATTTGGAGCATTTGAACATGTTTATAAGGATCCTTTCTTGATTTTGAAAACATTTGCTTGGAAATTATGCTTTTTTCCCTATTTCACCTTGGTGAGTGTAATGTTTCCTATTAAGTGGCCACCCTCAAGGAAAGGGTTTCTACTTAGGGGGGATTCTTGAAGGGTCATCGTACCATTCATGCTCATACTTTCCACCTTCCACCACTTGTTCCCCTTCGTTTCCCCATCTTTTAGGTTTTCGGTCTTATTGACCCAAGAAGGGAATGTACCTCACTCCATGGGAAGAAGGGGCCACCAAGCTCGAAGGTTCCCTAGAAAAAAAATCATGCAATAAAATATTGCCTTGGGATCCCGAGAGAAATGAAAAGCTTCTCAAAAAAGTGAGGGACCCATAAAATAAATAACTAATTAATCAATAACACTTTCCAAGGTAGAGATTTTATGGGTTATGCATTTCCTTTTAGTGCCCCTTATTGTCTTCAACTTGGAAAGGCATGTGAACCAAGGTATAGAATATGTGGGATATGCATTTCCTTTTTATTGCCCCTTATTGTCTTCAAATTGGTGACACATGCAAAATAAACGGCTAATAAAGGGCTTGGAAAAATATGCTTTAAAAACAAAAGAGGAAAAGGATGTTGATATCCCTCAACAAAGGCACCCATAAATGAGACAATATGATCCCTTGTATGTCACGAAACCCCATACCTAGAATTATAACACCATTGACCTCACATTAACTACATCACCTAGAAAGGATTCTCCTTGGGAACATCCCCTACTTGAGGAATTGGTTCACCCAATAGAGCATTATGGCACCCCTCCCATATCTAAATTTGGAAAATTGTATAAGGTCTTTGAGCATATGTTTATTTTGAAAAGGGGGGATTTGATGCACATGTTTGGGTGGTTATTTTATTAGATATGGATTACTTGGCATGATATTGTGACTTGTGTACCATTGGAGGGTGTACTTGTTTGTCTTTTTAGGTCCTTAGCAGGTGAAAGTTTGATCATGGAGGCACAAGTTTCCTTGGACCTTCATTGGAGCATGAAGCCCAAAGGATGGATGATGCTCCCCCTCTCTTTGGAAACAAGGGAGAGAGAACGCTACCTTTGGAGGAACTTGGATACCATGAGATGACCATGTTCCAGCTAATTTCACCCCAATAATGGCCTTGGGAGGCCCAAAACATCACATTCTACACCCTAGACGTCACATGAAGTCCAGGGTTTGATGGGGTTTCTCATGGTTGATGGAGAGAGAGACACTTGGCACATGATAGAGCACTTGGTGGCATGATTATGGGGTTTGGAGGCCCAACGATCTTCATCTTAGGCAAAAATGTCTCTCCTAGATGCCCTACGTCACCCTTTAAGGGATGATGTCACCCCTAAAAGGGGATTTTCTTTTTGCAAATTTGAATTTTAATATGTAAAGGGAAAAACATGGAGGTTGGCCTCTCTGATTTGATGTTGACTTTTCAAAAAGTGGAAAAAATGGTTATAGGTGACCTCATATAAATAGAGGTCACCCATTTGTCATTTTAATCATAACTCACTTGAGAATTACATATTGTATGGCTGAAATTTTCTCCCTACTTGGGAATTGTATTCTATCTCTCTCTTGAATCTCTCTTTTGGATGTCATTACCTGTCTTTTGGTAAAGGAAGCTAAGGCACTATCTCTTGGATGCTTTTTCTTGGTAATTTTGGTGGAATATGCTTGATAAGAAAGGGTTTCTTCACGCTTTTTCTTGAAATTGATAAGAAATTTCTGCATTAATTGTATTTTTCTTCTTGTTTCAAGCTAAATTTGTCTAAACCCTTGGAGGAGTATAAAATAATACACCCTCCATCAAGTCTAATTTTCTATCAATGAATAAGCTACTTTGCAAAGGTTGCTAGGAGAAGTAAAAAGGCTTACACCCTCCTATATTTATCTGGCTAGTTTTGTTTTCTCTAGGGAGTAAAAAGGCTTACACCCCTAGAGAATTAAGACAACAAGCCCTTACACACGAGACTCTATAACCCAATTTATTTGGCACTAGTCTAATTTTCATTGGAGATATATAATCATTGCATTGGTATGTGTGTAATGCTGAGATATTGCAATTGTCTAAGTTGGAATTGATTATATATGCTATAATCTTTATTGTGCCCTAGGGGCATATTTATTAGCCAATTAATTCTCTTTTTTGTTACAAATTAATGCTACATCCATTAGGGTTGCATCAAACTCATCTTCTCTCAATCTTTGCTAACTAATCTACCATTGAAATTCACTTGTAAACCTTGGTTATTGTTCTACTGGTTATTGGATAATTGTTGAGTGGTTTACTTGTTGATTTTTGTGGCTAGATATTGCAGCTGTAGAAATTGTTTTATATAGCCACTTGGTTGTTATAATAAATTGTTGATAACACTTTATAAACATCCCTTAATTCCACCAAATAATTTCTTTAAACATTGGAATTTTGACTAGTCATCGCTAGCTTTATTTTTTATATCTTGTACTAGATTTTGGATGAATAAATTTGTAGCTATTGATATATTTTATAGCTGATATATATATTTCCATATTTATGCAATTTGGGATAGAAAGGATTCTTGCTTGATCCCCATTGGTTTGAGGCTTGTATATCTATCATTTGTCTTGTTTTGGGTAGGACTAACATTGTCTTGCATGTACATAACCCTAGGTAGCCACTCTCCATCTACAAGAATCATTCTCAAGCCTTATTCTCTCTCCAATATTGACCTATAGGGGTGTTCATTGATCATCATCTGAATTTCCATCTTAGTCCCATTAGGGTCACCGGGATTCCCCCCTTGTGGTGAATTCATCATCACTAAAGTGAGGGGAGTGTTTATCTAAGGTGATAGTGGATAGGTACTCCCATAGTTGTCACACTTCCATGGATTGGGTTGGGATTTTCCCAATCTACATATTGTGCGATAACATTTTAGTGTCATTGTCAGGGAGGGTTTTGAATCCTATTTTGAGCATGTTATCCCCTATCCTAGGGATAACTAAGGAGATAATGTCTCGAGGCCCACAAGTCCTATACATGGAGTGTCGAGAGCCAGATGAATTGAGCATGGCCCTGGAGAGCCCATATTTTCTTCAGTGCATCCCAACTATTAGCAGCAACAGTGTCCATCCCACCAGCTTGGTCTTGAAGTAGCAGTAAGTCTTGATCCATGAGGTAATGAGTCCAGGCATCATGGTATGTGTCATCTTATTTTTGAAGAACTTGAATATGTTGCACTGAATTCTCCTTCATTTCATAAATTTTGCTTGGAAATTATGCTCTTTAACTTATTCATACCTGGGAGGGTGACATGATGTCCTAGTAAGTTGATTCCCCTTTAGGATGAGTTTCCACTGGGTGGGTCTATGAAAGGTCATCGGCCATTACCTCCATACTTACCACTTTCCATCAATATTCCTGTCATCTTCCCCCACCTTGGTTTGGGCATTGGATTTTCCACGATAGGAAGGGTTGTACCTTTCCTTGTGGCAACAAGGGGATAAAGGTCGAGGGGGTAAAAGTAGTTTTCAAGAGTTAAAATCCAAAATGAAACATTTGAGATGCTTCACCCAGGGATTCTCGAGAAAGAAATAAAGAACTTCTCAGTAAGAAAAGGGGACCCATAAGATAAATAAAAACTCAATGTACTAGTTGGTGGATGGCAGGTTTCATCATGAGTCGACCTATTAGGTCTATGGTCATGTAGCGGTATGAAACTACCATCTATCTAGTCACCAAACCAAGGTAGTGGCTATTGGTGGCATAGCCAAGAGAAAGGAGGTCTCGTCACGAGCCAACCTTCTAATTTCCGTGAAATTCTTGTGGGTAATGCTATCACCTTTGGTCACCATGCCAAGACAGTGTCCCCCAAATTTCCCTTGAAAAGGAAAAATACCAAAAGAAATAAGACTAAGAATAAAAGGCATTGAATAGAATAGGAAACAATGACATCCATGATAAGGTGCAACTCGCCCTCTACAGAAGCACCCACAAGAAAGACCTACATTTCCATGTTATCATTACACCCTCTGCCCAAATATTTCCCCTATGCCACTTCACATACACTTACATGACCTTAGATTGGTTCTCACCTAGGAAACACCTCAAACTTAAGGAGGATTATCCTAATAGGACATCATGATACCTTCTCCAAACCCGACTTGTTAAACTACATAGCATATTTTATCATTTTTCTGGGTAAAGAGGGGTTTGATGCACATGTTTGGGTAATTTGATTATTATATGTGATTGACATTGCTATGATCCATGTGACTTATGAGCCCCTAGAGGGCGTACTTGTTGTTGTTGCAAGACTTTTTCCAGTGGACAGGTACATATGGGAGAATGATTAGGTCGAACCTACATGGGGATGAAATCCCAATATATGGATGTTTTGACCCCACTAGAGGGAAAGAGAAACCAGAGGCTGGCACAAGGAAGAAAGAAGAACATTGCACCAGGGACACTCTGGCAGACGTAGACCTAGGGGGGGTTTGCCTTTCATCTGTTGAACCTTAAGAGCACATGACATCATCATTTTGACCTTGATGTCATCTTGAGTTAGGGTTTGCACTTATGATGGGAAGTTGTGTGCTAATTGGAACGTGTGGAATAATTTAGGGCCTTTGGAGGCCAATCATTCTTCATTTGAGGCCTAGAGTTCCACCTTGGGGGGCCTAACGTCACCCTAGAAGGGCATGACATCACCATTGAAGGTGAAATTAGGGTTTAATTGTTGTCATTTATGTAAAAAACTAGATTTTAATATAATTTGGTCCTGTTGATCTTATTATGACCTAATTTTAATTAAAGGTCATTGATCTTGTATAAATAAGAGAAACAAATCTCATTTTTATTCATCATCTCTCATGGCATTCAATGCAACAAATCAACACTTCATTCAATTAATGCCTTTAATCACTATTCAATTTCTTATAAAGAAAAACGTTTAGTTGCACCAATGATATTATAGCTTAAGACGATGACATCAATAGGTTAATAGGTTAGTTCCTAAGCTAGGGTTAGTAGTTAGGGTTTAATTCAAAGTTTTGAAATTTGTTGTAATCGAGTTCACTTCAAAAGAAATAGGTATTTTTAGATCAGTTCCTTAGGGTTAACGGAGTCAAAAAGTGAAGGACGAAAGAGCTAAAGGATGCAAAGGTAAAATGGCTAAGGACTAGAGGGAGAAGCTTTGAGGTGTTTCTAAAGAAAAGCCTCAAAGTCAATACCCTAGGGGAGAGAGGCTCGCCTTGGTGTAGGAGAACTAGGCCTCGGTGCTCTCTCCTCCTTCCTTAACTCAATGGCAATCACGACTAGCTGAAGATGAAGCATAAAACCAAGACAAGAAGGTTTGATGAAGAAAAGTGTTTCTACAGCAAGGCTCTACCAACAAACCCTAAAAAACAATCGGCCCAAAGTGAAGAAAACCTAGGCTTTAAGGCGTCTCCTTCTTCTCATCTTATAAAAGGTACAGCTAGCAAAAATGAAGAGAAAATGAGAGTGTAGCTATGGCTAGGCTCTCTCCTTCTTCAATCAATGGCTGGAAATTCTCTCAATGGGGACATGAGACAAGGACCTACTTGTGTGCTTGTCACCTAGGGTTTTTTTCAGCAAATCTATAAATATATGCAAGAAATAAATAACGCAACCATTAAATCAAGAATTTTTGCATAAAAATACTCACATATCACCAAGAAAAGGCATTGCAAACCCTATTTGTAACACCTTCCATCAAGAGAAATGCCAAAACATGCCAAGAAAATATTCCTTCAACAATTGTGCCTCACTAAATCAGCCAAATAACCCAAGTCTAGAGCAAATTTCAGACCTCACTAATGAGTGTGTGTGAGATGATATAAAAATGAAGGTGAAAATCCTACATTTATACAGTATCATGACCTAAATTTACATTTTAGGTCATGTAAAAGGCCGACAAGGCCAAAATACTAAATCATATTGTTTTACAGTAAATTGTCAAATTAAAACCCTAATCAAGATGAAAAGAGATAGCAAGCCCCTTTAAAAGGAGACATTATCCCCTTTTAGGGAAAATGGAGCATCCTGGAGAAAAACGTTAGCCCTCCTTGGGCTTCTCCAAGCTGCCACACGTGCCAATATTTCCCAGTCTGCCTCCCAAAATGTCCATAAGGCAGGATGATGTCATGGTCATCATGGGTGATGTCCTAGGCCTTCCAAGGCCAATGTTCCACTGAAAAAGGGCCAATCCCCCTACGTCAATCTCTGCCAAGGTGCCTCTGGTGGAACGTCCTCCTCTTATCCGATGCAAAGCCCCTGATCCATCTATGTCATGTCTATGCCCCTTGATGGGGTCTCAGCATCCACCTAGTGGGCTCTTCAGCCCAATGGAGGTCTAAACTGATCATCTCCCCATGTGTACCGGTTCAAAGTGGTACATGTCCGTCAAGCATGGTCTTGCACATCAATAACTACACCATCCATGGGCTCATCAGTCACATGGATCATATCAATGTTAATCACATCTCATCATCAACATTATTAAACACGTGCATAAAATCCCTAATATATCAGTCAAAATCTCAAAGATATTACACAAGCCTGCAATACAAGTTTGGAGAAAAGGACAAGACATCTTATTGGGCCAATGTCCACTGGAAAAGAAAAGTTCTCATAAGAGACCTTATCCAAGCCATGTAATTGGGTGATGTGGTCAAGGGATGTCCAAGCATCTGGGTGCAATGAGGGTCAAGGATGCAAGAAACGTTACCTGTGGGATCCTTTGTAGAAGGTGAGTTGTACATGTCCTAGATGCAATTTTTCCAAGCCCATTCTTGCCTTTTATTCTTAGTATTTTTATTCTTTCATTTTTTTATTGCTTTTTTGTTCAAGAGCTAATCAGGGGACACTTCCCTGGCATGGTGACCAGTGGTGACAACGTTACCCACAAGTACTTTCACAGAAATGAGAAGGTTGGCTCGTGATGATACCCTCTTTCCATTGGCCATGCAACCAAGATTCACTACCCTAGCATGGTAACCAATTGAAGGTAATGTCATACTGCTAGGTACCCATGGACCTAATAGGTTGGCTCGTGATGAGACCCCCTATCCTCTGGTTAAGTCTTGTTTTATTACTTTTCCGGGTCCCTCTTGTTTCTTGTTGAGAATCCTTTTATTGCTTTCTTGGGGATCCCTAGGTGAAGCATCTTGAGGTTTTATTATTAGGATTTTATCTTTTACCAGCTTGTTTTACCTTCTAGGCCTTTATCCCCTTCTTCCCATGAGATAAGGTGCAGTCCTTAAAATAGGTCAACCCAGTGCCCGGACAAGTGGAATGGGATAAGTGAGCTGGAAGAAAGATGAAAAAGGTGGTGTTGTGAAGGGAGTGGATGATGGATTTTAAGAAATCCCCCCCAGTGGCAAACCAAAACCTACAAACACAGTCTTACTAGGGCATCCTGTCAATCCCCCCATACATGGTCAAGTGGGAAAGCATAATATCCAAGCAGTTTTTAGAAATAAAATGAATCAGATGCACATATTTAAGGGTTTTGGTGATCAAAGTGACACATACCATGATACATGGACTAATTACCTCATGGAGCAAGAACCATCTCTGACACAGGACCAAGCCGATGGTGATGGATTCTGTTGTTGCTGATAAGATAAATATGTTGGAAGAAAGAAAAGGTGGGCCCTCCAGGGCCATGATAAAGTTAATCATGCTCTCGGTACTCCATGTCTAGGAATTGTGGGCCTCGAGACATGATCTCCTAGTTATCCCTAAAAGTGGGGATAACATCTGGCTCCAACTCGGGGACATGTGCTCACCATAGAGTGCATGAGAACCTCAGCATCTCTGGCATAACATGTTGACCTGCTCGATCTCAATAGAAACATCAATAACAAAATTGGGGTGGTAATGCCACCCCATCATATATAAATATATAGACTGTAATAAAACAATCAATAATGTAAATGTGAAAGAAAACTAACATGCAATGCAAATGGTATAATACACGAATGCAAAATTCCTACTTACCTGTACTTACCTGTGAAGTCAGGTTGCCCCACCCTGGTGGGGTTTGAGGAGGTTCCCGTTGATCCGTAATGGGCGCCTTCTTCCTTCCAAAGTGGACAAATAGTAGGAGTCATCCATTGATTCTCTTCCAAATTTGAAAGGTTTGAGCCATGACTGAGTGCTTCCTTTGACATTGGTTGGCTCTCCCTTCTGGGTATCCCACATCCAGACTATGTCCCCTTCCTTGTACTTCTTGATTTTTTACTTGGTTGTCCCTTGGATGAACCTGGTGTATTTTGCAAAGGGAGGAGGGTGGGATTCTGCTGTAAATACTTCTTGCTGGGACGGATGAATCTGTACATCGTCTTTTGGTCTTTATAGTATCTTCACAGTCTCGGTTTCCTTGTCTTTGAATTCATCTAGGAGTTGTTGGTATTCTTCCTTCTTGGGCCATTTAATCTAATCAAAGTCTTCTTCTGTTGCGAAAGGAATATCTTCTAGAGAATACTTATGAAGAGTTTGTATGATCTCATCATGTGCCTTGTCATTTTTGACAGGGTGATCAGTTTCTTGCACATGGTTTTCGGTTACTGGCACATTTAGGAGACGGCCTATTATTCCACTTTTCAAGGGTAATTCCACAAAGGTGAGGTTCATCTCAAGGGTTCCACCCAACATTGAAACAAATTTCCTAGACAATAACATTCCCCACACATCTGAGACGTCAACTATTACAATGTAAATGTGGATTACTTTCTCAAGGTACTCTTTAAGGCAAACTTCCAAATTTTCAACTACCCCATGTGTGGGTATGGCTTTAGATTCGAAGCCACACACATTCTTGTAAGGTCATGTGACTTTCAACCCTAATTGTTGCATGACCTTGAGGGAAATCATGTTGGCACCTGCCCCTGTATCCAGTATGTAGTTGTTGAGGCTCTTATTATTCATTATCAAGGTCATGAAGAAAGGGGGATGTTCGTCATACTAGACCCTGAAGTGATCATCTTGCAACATGATAGGAGGGTCCATGGGTCCATCTCATCCTTGAAATAATTTGTCAAAACGTTCTTTGATAGATGGTACCTTAATAACTTCTTTCAAAGGGATAGTTACATGCATCTTGGATAATGCCCCTTCGAAGTCAAAATTCAAGTCCACCCTTTCAGTCTTGGATGTTTTAGGAAGGATCACATCCAAGGACAGGCGTTTTGTTTGTTTAGTGGTAGTTTGGCTCAGATTATTTCTTCTATACACCTATATTTATTGTTTCTTCAATTTTTCTTTTGATTCCTGGTCCAGGTTGTTTATTACTGTCATTCTAGCCAATCTAGTTGCTTCTTTCATGCCCTCTTGATGCTCTTCAGTGGTGATATTTATTTGAGGACCTTCCATGAGGTGGCCTATATTGTTCACTTGCTGATGGCCATTGTTATTGTAAGGACATTCATGCTCCCAATGTGCTTCACTGCATTCCAAACACCAAGGGTTTTCATCCACAATGTTTTTAGGGGCTAAGGTGTTTGGAACTTCTTGCTCATTCTTTGGTTTATAAAATTGGTTCCCCTTTTGAAATTGTCCTTTGTATGGGACCCTAGGGACTTGGCTCTGGGATCTCTCTAGGTTGAAAATCCTACTCATCATTAGTTCATGATTCTTTATGATACCATCCATTGAAGCTTGTAATTTTGCAATACTGGAACAAAGGTCTGAGGTAGGTTCGGTATTGTGGACTATCTTTGGTTTGGTGTCCACTTTGCCCCTTGGATTTGTGAAAGGCTCAATATTGGATGAAAGAAGGTTGCCCTCGATTTTAGTGACTAAATCTTGAGCTTCTTGGATCGACTGGGGTTTTTTTTCCCTGAGAAGATAACCTAATTGGCCAGCAAAGGACTTGGTGTAAATATGGACAAGATAATCACTTTTTGGATGATGGCTTGCAGGGGTCTTTTGCAGCAATGTTTCAAACCTAGTATGGAATTCCCGAATAGATTCATTCTCATTTTTCCAAAGGGAGATCAACTTGGTAAGGAGCATGTTAGGGTCTTCCTTGATGCTCCATCTCTTGAGAAAGGCTTCCTCTAGTTTGTCCATGGTTTTAATACCACCGTCTGGAAGGGCTAGGTACCAATGCCTTGAGGCATCAAAGAGGGTAGCAGAGAACAACTTCATGACCAATTCTTCAGCATCATCACTGACAGGGTGAAGCTGAAAAGACGCTCAAAATTTTCTCATGTGCTCTTCAGCACTGATTGCATCAGTACTAGTAAAGTTAGGCAACCACGTTTCATACTTAGGTGGCATTTGCCTAGGGTATCTAGGTATGGCTAACATGTATAGTGGTCTAAAAAGAGTAGATGACCATTGTCTTTGGTTGTTAGTTGGGTTCATTGTAGTGGTATGATAACTAGACATGTTTCTTAAAGGAAGATTACCTCGGAAAAGTGATTTTACAATAGGAGAGTTTCGGGGAGGCTTTATTCTGAAGGATAGAGGAGGATTATTGTACCTCCTTGTAGTTTGTAGAGTCTCCAGATAGTTTACTTGAAACTATCAAAGAAAGAAAATGGAACACACCCTTAGTGAAGTCGCTAGGAAATCTTGTAAGATAAATACTCTAGAGGCAAGGCTTACCGAAAAATGTCGTCTTGAGGAAGTTTTGACTCAGTGTTCCCCGACAGTGATGCCAAAATTTTATCGCACAGTTTGTAGCAAGGATAAAAGGATAAAGGTTGGAGAGTCAAACTGGCATAACAGGAACCAATCCCACCCAATGTCACCACAATGGGATGGTTCTTTCTGTTTAGGGTGGTAAGGCCCAGGGGAGATGTCCCCGGTGACCTGGGGTTTTGAGAAGGCAAAGGATTATAAGACAAGGATAATTTTCCCCCCTCAAAAATCACCACTGAGCAGATAGTCTGGCTAAACAACCAATAACAAAGTAAAACCCCCAAAGAGATACACTTGCTTGAGACAAAGCAACAATAAACTGATATATGCAAGCTTTGATCAATGGGTTAGTACTTCTGATACACTTATAAGAAATTTGATAATAAATATTGACAAAGGCAATGTTTATAAATAGCAAATGAAAATTAAGTCACTTCTTCAATAAATGTTGAAACAATATGGCATTCAATGCAACAAATTAACACTTCATTCAAATAATGCCTTTAATCACCATTAAATTGCTTATAAAGAAAAACGTTTAGTTGCACCAATGATATTATAGCTTAAGATGATGGCAGCAATAGGTTAATAGGTTAGTTAGGGTTTAATTCAAAGTTTTGAAAGTTGTTGTGATCAGGTTCACTTCAAAAGCAATAGGTCTTTTTAGATCAGTGCCTTAGGGTTAATGGAGTCAAAAAGTGAAGGACGAAAGAGCTAAAGGATGCAAAGGTAAAATGGCTAAGGACTAGAGGGAGAAGCTTTGAGGTGTTGCTAAAGCAAAGCCTCAAAGCCAAAACCCTAGGGGAGAGAGGCTCACATTGGTGTAGGAGAACTAGACCTCGATGCTCTCTCCTCCTTCCTTAACTCAATGGAAATCACGACTAGCTAAAGATGAAGCATAAAACCAAGACAAGAAGGTTTGATGAAGCAAAGTGTTGCTACAGCAAGGCTCTACCAGCGAACCCTAAAAAGCAATTGGCCCAAAGTGTAAAAAACCTAGGCTTTAAGGTGTCTCCTTCTTCTCAGCTTATAAAAGGTACAGCTAGCAAAAATGAAGAGAAAATGAGAGTGTATATATGGCTAGGCTCTCTCCTTCTTCAATCAATGGCTGAAAATTCTCTCAATGGGGACATGAGACAAGGACCTACTTGTGTGCTTGTCACCTAGGGTTTTGTTCAGCAAAATTATAAATATATGCAAGAAATAAATAATGCAACCATTCAATCAAGAAGTTTTGCAGAAAAATACTCACAAATCACCAAGAAAAAGCATTGCAAACCCTATTTGTAACACCTTCCATCAAGATAAATGCCAAAACATGCCAAGAAAATCTTCCTTCCACAATTGTGCCTCACTAAATCAGCCAAATAACCCAAGTCTAGCACAAATTTCAGACCTCACTAATGAGTGTGTGTGAGATGATCTAAAAATGAAGGTGAAAATCCTTCATTTATACAGTATCATGACCTAAATTTACATTTTAGGTCATGTAAAAGGTCGATAAGGCCAAAATACTAAATCATATTGATTTAAATTAAATTGTCAAATTGAAACCCTAATCAAGATAAAAAGAGATAACAAGCCCCTTTATAAGGAGACGTTATCCCCTTTTAGGGAAAATGGAGCATCCTAGAGAAAAACATTATCCCTCCCTGGGCTTCTCCAACCTGCCACGCGTGCCAATACTACCCAGTCTACCTCCCAAAATGTCCATAAGGAAAGATGATGTCATGGTCATCATCAGTGACGTCCTAGGCCTTCCAAGGCCAACGTTCAACTGAAAAAGGGTCAATTCCCCTAGGTCAAGCTCTGCCAAGGTGCCTCTGGTGGCACATCCTCCTCTTATCCAGTGAAAAGCCCCTGATCCATCTCTGTCATGTCTCTACCCCCTGATGGGGTCTCAACATCCATTTGGTGGGCTCTTCATCCCCATGGAGTTTCGAACGGATCATCTCCCCATGTGTACCGGTCCAAAATGGTACATGTCCATCGGGCATGGTCCTACACATCAATAACTATGCCCTCCATGGGCTCATCAGTCACAGGGATCATAGCAATGTTAATCATATCTCATCATCAAAATTATTAAACATGCATATAAAATCCCTAATACATCAATCAAAAGCTCAAAGATATTACACAAGCTTGCAATACAAGTTTGGAGAAAAGGACAAGACGTCTTATTGGGCTAGTGTCCACTGGAAAAGGAAAGTTCCTGGAAGAGACCTCATCTAAGCCATGTAAGTGGGTGATTTGGTCAGGGGATGTCCAAGCATATGGGTGAAATGAGGGTCAAGGATGCAATAAATGTTACCTATGGGAGCCTTTGTAGAAGGCGAGTTGTACCTATCCTGGATGCAATTTTTCCAAGCCCATTCTTTCCTTTTATTCTTATTCTTTTTATTCTTTCATTTTTTTATTGCTTTTTTGTTCAAGAGCTAATCAAGGGACACTGTCCTGGCATGGTGACCATTGGTGACAGTGTTACCCACAAGTACTTTCACAGAAATGAGAAGGTTGGCTCTTGATGAGACCCCCTTTCCCTTGGCCATGCAAGCAAGAGTCACTACCCTGGTGTGGTAACCAACTGGTGGTAATGTCATACTTCTACGTACCCATGGACCTAATAGGTTGGCTCATGATGTGACCCCCTATCCTCTGGTTAAGTCTTGTTTTATTACTTTTCTGAGTCCCTCTTATTTCTTGTTGATAATCCTTTTATTGCTTTCTTGGGGATCCTTGGGTGAAGCATCTCGAGGTTTTATTCTTAGGATTTTGTCTTTTACCAGCTTACTTTTACCTTATGGGCCTTTAGCCCCTTCTTCTTACAAGATAAGGTGCAGTCCTGAAAATAGGTCAACCCAGTGCCCGGACAAGTGGAATGGGATAAGTGAGCGGGAAGCAAGATGAAAAAGGTGGTGTTGTGAAGGGAGGGGACAATGGATTTTCAGAAATCCCCCCAGTGGAAAACCAAAAACTATAGACACAAGCTTAATAGGAAATCCTGTCAATCCCCCCAGACATGGTCAAGTGGGCAAGTGTAAGATCCAAGCAATTGTTAGAAATAAAAGGAATCAGATGCACATATTCAAGGGTTTTGATGATCAAAGTGACACATACCATGATACCTTGAATAATTACCTCATGGAGAAAGAACCATCTCTGACATAGGACCAAGTCGATGGTGATGGATGATGTTGTTGCTGACAAGATAAAGATGTTGGAAGAAAGAAAAGGTGGGCCCTCCAGGGCCATTCTAAAGTCAATCATGCTCTCAGTACTCCATGTCTAGGACCTGTGGGCCTCGAGACATGATCTCCTATTTATCCCTAAAAGTGAGGATAACAGGACCCAGGAAAATTTAAACCCTTAGATATGAGTAAACTTTTGGGTTACCCTCGAAAAATTCCCCCGAGGTATGAAAAACGGCTCTCTATATTCACTTGTAGTGATGGGTTTAGAGCTGACAATCACATGGATAATGTTTGGGCTTTCTTTCAACTCCACTCTATCAGTGATGATGTTGAGGATTTGGCAATGAAACATTTCTCTGCCACTCTTCATGGAAATGCTAGGAAATGGTATGACGATCTCCCTGATGCTAGCATCACATCTATGGACCAGTTAGAAGAAACCTTTTCTCAAGAAATGGGGTATTAAATTGGAAGATATCCACATGCTACTAAAAATACTCGAGTACATGAAACAAACTAAGAATGAGATTGTCAAGGAATTCCATACTAGGATTGAGAACTTGCTATATCATATTCCTAGAATCCATCGTCTTGTAGACAAGTACCTCGTTTACCTCTATACCAATGCACTCTTAGTGCATTTAGGGTTCCTCCTCAATAAAACGGGGCCAAAAAAAATCGATGATTCCTATCACATGGCCATACAAATCGAGGTGAATATCTCCTTGTTCAAGAGAGGACACCTTTTTACTCCAGAAACTAAAGTTAATGACCCCAAGGTGTTGTGAGTGGGAGATCCCCCCTACGGACTAGCAGTTAGGGTTTTATCATGCATGCAGAAAAGACCTAAAGATTCCTACTTTTTACCATCATCCCAGACCTAATCCCCATTATTCTTAAGAAACTACACAGTTAAGAAGATCAAGTGAGAGTACCTTATTTTCAGCATTTGGTATCAATCCCTCTTCACGCTTGGTCGCTCTTTGACTGCAACTCTCCTCCCAAGGATGACCTGCATTCACAAAGTACAAACAAAGAACTCCACTTCCATTTGATCTACGGATTAATGGGTTAGAGATTTAATCAACATGTACGCTATAAACAATGAAAACCTCATGTGGTGGGACCGGAAAAGTACTTCTTTATTATTAACTTCACTAAAGAAACTTACAATGATGAAGCCAGCCACTGCTCCACGAATTTGGTCTTGGGCTCCTCTTTTACTGTGCACCAACTGCTAACACACTTGCTTCTCTTCTTCGTTGAAATCACAAAATGGTTGCAGAATCTTGGGCAAATGGGAATACGAATTCGGGTAGAGTTTCTTTACTATGTTTTTCCTCCTTTCAAATGGGACCCTTACCCCTTCTTTTATAGGCTAGAAGGAGCTAGGTATTTGGTCGAATGACTGGCCATGCATGGTCGAAAGGTTTAGTTAACTTGCCCAAAGTTGTGTGTTCCATCAGCAACTTTCCTTTTTCTGTGATTTTGTAGGTACACGCGGGTTGTATTGGGGTAGCTAGCGTGTACACGCGTGCAGTAATGGATCAGGGCATGTGGGCCTTTATAAAGAGGGTTTTTAAGAAGAGTTGTTCAGTAGTGTTTTGGCAAAGAAGGATTCTGAGATGGCCTGATGCCAGGTAAGTATGTCTGGTGCAAATTAGGGTTATAACATATGCCCCCTAATGTGTGAAGTCAGAAGAGCATCTAATGGTTGAAATACATTACCAATCTTTATCAACATACCAAAACGGTGATCCCAAGGACTAGAAATCGGGAGGTGCCATCTGCAAAATAACAATTGTCTCACCGAGGCGGGCATACCCATGCTCAGGATGAAATAAAATCATGGCTACCAATCAAATACACTGTAGATCCATGTCATATAACTGTATAAAGTGTAGCCGCAAGCAATACACAGCGGATATACTTCTCAAAATAAAAAATATATACATGTATAGTATCCATCTTCTAGAAGTTGATAAGGCCTGATGGCTGGAGATGAGGTCTTCAGAGCTCGAGCAACAACTTCAAAATCTTCAAAACTCGGGTAGGAGTGTAATATGAGTGTACGAATTCACTACCCAGAGGTCTTCAATGGCTCGTCGGTAATGGACTAGAGAATCTTGATGATCAGACTGGAGGCTTCATTGATTTCGAACAAAGACTTGATTGGAATTTCGGGATGGCCGAGCATGAGGGCACGAGACAAACTACAGAGGGGTTGACTCAGGCTTGGAAAAAATTCCCTTGGACAATAGCACGACAAATGATGAGACTCAGGCAGCATGGCATTAACATAAGTTCACGAGGCAGGAGGCAACACAAACTCTCCATATGTCTGGAAAAATAACCAAACGGAGGAGGACACAGCTCAATGTAGCGAGAACAACTTCCTAAGGTCATATTAAATCCCAGGGCTTGACGAACAAACGAAAGGATGTACTTTATCCAAGGGTGACTCATTGTGCTGCCAATATAAAGAAAATACTTTTCCCTTCCTCTTTTTGGGGTATATTTGATTTTGTTTTTTTATCTTTTTCAATAATTTTGGAAAAAGAATAAAAGAATGTTACGTTACAGAGGAGGAATGAGTGTCGCAAACATACAAGTTCAAGGCACAAGGACAAGACTGATGTTCAAAGCAAGGACACTTGGGGAAAATCCCTCATGGGGCCAAAGGTGTCAAGACACAGAGGCAAAGTGCTACAGGGCTTGCGTATAAGGCATGCTTCAAATGGTTTAGTTGAGAGCAACATGGAGCTGGCATTAGACCAAAGACGCAGGTATGCAAACGTGGTTAACAAAACACACAATGGTAATGTCCTTCGATGTAAGTTTAATGAGCCTAGAGAAGGTAAGCTCGGCGTTTTTTCATATTTAGAGAGTCTGAAAAACGTAAAAGGAGACTCCAATGGGGTACCTTTTTCGAAGGTAGTCTATTCGGTTTGAAAAAGGGGTAAACTAGCACCGACAAAACATCTATTCAAAACCATTTTAACGAGTGTGATAAAGACAAGATCACTCGACCATTTTTTCATTTTTAAGGAATATGAAGAAAGCTTAACTATGGACTCCGTCAGGAATGTTCTTTTGGACCATTTTAACGAGTGTGAAAGAATAAGGTCACTCGGCGATCTTTTCAATTTTAGGGAGTCTGAAAAGAGCTTAACTATGGACTCCATGGGGGTTCCTTTTTCGTAAATTTAGTCCCTCGGGCCCAAAAAAGGGTTAAAATTATACTTGAGAATACTCTTCTAGAGATACGAGGCCTCTAGAATATACCTTTGTTCGTACAGTTGACCGTTCGGATCGAAAAAGGGGTAAACTACCGTCGGACGGACGTGACTTCAAATTCCAGTTTAGCGAGCGTGAAAGGCCACAAGATCGCTTGGCAATATTTTCATGTTTAGAAGGTCTGAAAAGGGCTTAAAATAAGACTTGTTGGAGGCTATGACTCATGTATGAAACTGGTTCAGGTAGAGCCCGCTGCTAGGCTCAGACCAAGACTCTCTTCTATAGTCAACTTGGAAAGTCTCCCAAAAAGGAAAAAAACACAAACCATGGTGTAAGTCCTTCCTCGGTATAGAAACTGTAGTCATGGCTTCAAGGATATCCTCATCTGAAGGCAATTCAAAATCCGAGAAATCACGCAAAGGAGGGTCAACAGTCCCAAAGGGTCAAGTAAACTGACCATACTCCATATGACGATGGAGGTTCTGGCCAATACTGGCAGATTCTATCAGTGAAGAATCACAAGAACGAGGGCTTGAGGATCTACAAACAATGAGATCAGACTCAAAAGGATACTCAAGCCTACTTGGA
Organism: Picea engelmannii; assembly: GCA_009831015.1. NCBI lineage: Eukaryota > Viridiplantae > Streptophyta > Pinopsida > Pinales > Pinaceae > Picea > Picea engelmannii. Next base: position 84,051 of record ML810029.1, read on the forward strand.
CCAAGAGGGGGAAACAAGGGCTCCCATGCCCCCATTGGATAAACCAATGGATCAATTACTCAGACCAAGTCTCGGAAAGGCCAACATGATTTCACAGGTTCTTGCTCATAAGCAATTGAACATCGAGGATAAGATGCCACATAATTAACCCATGGTGGGGTAGAGTCTACACGAACGCTAGGAACATATAAAGGAGTAGTCTGAAATAATGCTGAATTAGGATGGTGATTATCAGATGTCAGCTGGTCAATAGTGACAATGCTTCCATTGTGAGGGAAATGCATCACTCAGAAGAGCGTAGACACCACATCATTCATAGCATATACATAATCACGCCCGAGAAGCATATTGAAATCTAACATGCCTTGCACCACTATAACATCAATAAGGACAGTCTTCCCACCTAAAGAGATAGGCAACTAAGGAAGAATCCCCAAACATTCACTAGCATGTCTGTCAAAATCCAAAAACCCATGTGAAGCAAACACAAGCTTGGGAGATCCCAAGACTTTCCAAACTGAGGATGATAAAATACTTGCAAAGGCTCCTTCATCTACAATACATCGATAAATGTTTTTTGAATTAACTTCAACCCTTATTTGAAAGGGTGCGGAGGAAGGAAGATGAGGCTCAACAAGGTCATTCCAATCAAAGGAAACCATCCTAGGGCTTGGAGGGGGTGTGCTCGGAATCAGAGGAATGCCCCCTTGTTATGAAAATACTGAACCGGAAATGCTAAAAATATAGTCGGTAGACACATCACTCCTCAAGAGAAGAGTGGGATCAGCCGAAGATTGCATTGGCGTGACCACTTTCTCAACCAATGGCTACATAGGTTGAGAGACTACAAGGTCTAAAGGCACCTCCCCCTCAAAAGAGGATTGGGATCAGCCGATGACTGCATCGGCATGACCACTTTCTCAACCAATGGATGAATAGGTTGAGAGACTACAAGGTCTAAAGGCACCTCACCCCTCAAAAGAGGAGTGGGATCAGTCGATGACTATATCAGCATGACCACTTTCTCAACCAATGGCTTAATAGGCTGAGAGACTACAAGGTATAAAGGCACCTAACCCCTCAAAAGAGGAGTGGGATCAGTCGATGACTGCATCAGCGTGACCACTTTCACAACCAATGGTTGAATAGGTTGCGAGACTACATGGTCCAAAGGTACCTCACCCCCCAGAAGAGGAGTGGGATTAGTCGATGACTGCATCGGCATGACCACTTTCGCAACCAATGGTTGAATAGGTTGTGAGACTACATGGTCTAAAGGTACCTCACCCCCCAGAAGAGGAGTGGGATCAACCGATGACTGCATCGGCATGACCACTTTCGCAACCAAAGGTTGAATAGACTGTGAGGAAACCTTAGAAGACTCAGAATTAGAAGAGCTTGTAGACAGGGACCACAATCTGTGTACCTCTGGAATGCCAGGGCACAAATGAGTAAGGTGATCTCCCTTATAAATCGTACAAGGGAACTTAGGCTTATGTCCTATCCGTCTAGGTTTCTCAACAGAATCAATACCCCCAGCATGATTAGCATTAGTTGGTTGCACATCTCCAACATGACTTGCAGAGGTTAGTGATGGGTCGATAACATGACTCGTAGAGGCTACAGACATAATACCAGTATGACTAGCAGCGACTGGATTTTTTCCCCCAGCATGACTTGCAAAGGGTGGGTGATTTCGCCCAGCATAACTTGCAGAGGCTGGGTGTTGGTCTTCAACATGACTTTCAAAGGTTGTCGACATATCTCCAACATGACTTGCAGAGGTTGGTGATTTCTTCTTCCTATTCTTCCTCTTTCTATTTCGTTTAGACTTCTGGTTATTGGTAACTGTACTTTCACCAGAGGCAGGAGAAGGAGGAGGAGAATACTTTGTTGATGAAGGAACATCAACAGGGTGCCCATGAATTAAGGTTCTTAACTGAGAAGTGTCAAGAGCATTAGGGACATTTGGAATGGTACCCAACCAAACTGGTAGTCCCACAGTCAACCCAGGAATGTACAAAGTGGCCATCAAAGGGACACCAACGTTTCCGAAGAAGGGAAAAGCACAAGAATCATCTTGTGAAGGGGTTCCTTGGTTGGTATCATCAGGAACTTTATCCATGAAGATCTTATGCAGAGGTTCTCCCCTTGGGGGATTGTTCAAATCCGTAAAAGTCTCACACATTGACTCTAAAGAACCAGTGCTATCAAAACAACGCCTATAAAGAGGCGGCTCCACGTTTCTAAGTGGAAGACTGAAAAGTCCTCTCAACTGGTGGAGTGGGCGGTCTACCACCCTAGGTCAGAGACCCAAAGCCATGACTGACTAACTCACTATGGAAAAATAGGGAGCACATAGCACACACTAAAAGTTCCTAAAGGCAAATCAAGCAAACAACAAACTAGTTGGAAGAACAGTTACACTAACCAACACTAGAGCAACTTACTGGTGCAAGTGCAAATCGAATACGGAAGCACCCTCTGGGTATACTCTACAAAGTGTGGCCCGATATTTTCCCTACGTACTGCGGTATACCCCCGTGGTCACCTGTGTAAGTCCCTAAAATAAAGGCAACTAGGTTGCCAGCTCGTGAACAATCACCAGGTGGGTACAGTCGATAGTTGGGTGGACCGCAATGAGCAGGGTATCAAGCCTGAAACCTATCAAGGGTATCAAAATCAAGTGTTTCGAAAGACAAGTGAGGGCCTCAAACAGATTCGAGACCCACGAAGCTCCGTGGAAAATGCGATCAACGGAATCCCAAGACAAGTCCTCTATATGTGTTGCCCACTATGCTTGGTCTGGCTTTGGAGGGGTTATCTCCACTACCTTTCCGCACGCGACCTCATGTTTATCCCCTGTGTTAGAGGGGGGTCCTAGATAATTTCCACATTACTAGACTTCTACACTCCTTATCACAGACTTGTATGTTTTTTTTATAGCCTTGAAGAGTTTCCTCTCCGACCTAAATCAAGGCTCTAGCCTAATCTAGTTGATGGACCCTACAAACATAAAAGTCTAGTTATTTTTAATTAGCACTCTTTTTAAGGCTTGATTTACTCAAAAGGTGTGGTAGTGCAACTGATGTTGTTAAGACTCTTGCAGAAAAAAGAAATGATAAGAACACTAGCAAAGAACAATTATCTTTCTTATTTTCTTTTTGAAATGCTTTTAAAATTAGAAGAAAAAACAACGCTATGCTAATTTCTTTTTCTTTTTCAAATAACAATGCAAAGCAAATGGCAGGAAAGAAAGAGATCTAACAAACTAATTTTTTTATTATTTTCTTCCAATCACCACAGAAATAACAAAACATTCTAAAATAAACTGATGAATGCACGATTCATGGACCCCCCATGAGGGGGAATTTTTTTTCAAAATGCAACTCATTTTTCTTAAAATTCCAAGCTAAAAATAAGTTAAAAAAGATAAGAAACAGAAGAAATCTTTTAATGAAAAAGAAAGCTATGTTGTAATCAGACCTAAGTTTCTGACTGCTATGACAAAGACCAAGATTGAATCAAGGCAATCCTTGACAGGTATAACTCTTGATAAGGAAGAGGATGACTGCCTCTCCTTAAAAAAAAAAATCTCAACAGGCACGTTGCTGACAGTTCAACAGCCAGCGTGTGCACACGAGCTGTGTAAGGTCAGAGCGCGTGTACACGCATGCAGGCTGCATGTACCTCTGTAAATCTTCAAAAATGAAAAGACAAGCAATCAAGCACTGGCAGAGACTACTGGTATTGAGAACCAGAATCTCTTGAAGACTCAGAAACTTACTTTGTCAGAAAAGAAAAAAAATTCAAGGAAAATTTCATAGAACAAAACCAATCTGAGGTGGTACCTAAGCTACAAACTGCAATCAATAGAGACCAGAATGAGTTCCAGAAAACCCCTGAGAAGGATCACTTCTGACAGGGGAGAGGATGACTACCTCTCTAACCAAAAAAAATTATGAACTCAGACACGCGATTGACACTTCATCAGCTAGCGTGTGCACGTGGGTTGTGTGAAGGTAGGGCACGTGTACACGCATGCAAACCTTATATAGGCCATGTGTACCTCTATGACTTCTGAAAAATAAAAATAAGCTAAGCAAAGAAAGCAGGGAATATTGGTATGGAGGACCAGAATCCTACTAGCTCAGACTCTTGCAGAAACTCAGAAAAAGGTGGTGAAACCAATTTAAAACTACCAAAAACATATCCCCAGAAAATCCGAGAGATCCCCAATATGGTCGCCAATTCTATTGTGAGTGGGAGATCCCCCCTATGGACTAGCACTTAGGGTTTTATCATGCATTTAGAAAAGACCTAAAGATTCCTACTTTTTACCATCATCCTGGACCTAATCCCCATTATTCTTAAGCAAATACATAGTTAAGAAGATCATGTGAGCATACTTTATTTCCGGCGTTTGGTATTGATCCCTCTTCACGCTTGGTCGCTCTTTGACTACAACTCTCCTCCCAAGGCTAACCTGCATTCACAAAAGAAAAACAAAGAACTCCAACATGCATTTGATCTACGGATTAATGGTTTAGAGATTTAATCAACATGTATGCTATAAACAATGAAAACCTCATATGGTGGGATGGGAAAAGTACTTCTTTATTATTAACTTTACTAAAGAAACTTACAATGATGAAGCCGGCCACTGCTCCACGAATCTGGTCATGGGCTCCTCTTTTACTATGCACCAACTGCTAACACACTTGCTTATCTTCTTCATTGAAATCACAAAATGGGTGCAGAATCTTGGGCAAAGGGGAATACGAATTTGGGTAGAGTTTCTTTACTATGTTTTTCCTCCTTTCAAATGGGACCCTTACCCCTTCTTTTATAGGCTAGAAGGAGCTAGGTATTTTTTCGAATGACTGGCCATGCATGGCCGAAAGGTTTAGTTAACTTTCCCAAAGCTGTGTGTTCCATCAGCAACTTTCCTTTTTCCGTGCTTTTGTAGGTACACATGGGCTGTATTGGGGAAGCTAGTGTGTACACGTGTGCAGTAATGGAGCAGGGTGTGTGGGCCTTTATAAATAGGTTTTTTAAGAAGAGTTGTTCAGTAGTTTTTTGGAAAAGAAGGATTCTGAGATGGCCTAATGCCAGGTAAGTATGTCTGGTGCAAATTAGGGTTATAACACAAGGATACCCCAAATGCTCTTAGTCTGGAAAGATTAGTTTCCCTTGAAAACTTTGTTAGTAAATTCCATGAAATAAGGGAACAAGTAATCGACCAACAAGAGGTTGAGGAGACGGATCCTAATGAAGGTTTCCAATCCCATAAGGAAGAGAAACAATTTACTCATGCTTCTATCGAGGATGATGAAGACCTGGTTAGAGATCGAGAGCCTAAAGATATCAAACATGATGATGAAGTATTAATGTGTTCTCCTCCCTATGATGAAGCCATCAGAGATCATATTCCTCCTGCACAGAAAGAAGAGGATGAGTTTAGTCATTTTCCCTTCCAGGTTCTTGATGATGCCTTATTCTATGATTCCGAAGGTGAAGAATAAAGGGAACCCTTAGACGAGCCAGATCCTCCATATTATGAAGCTAAAGATATAAGGTGAAATCATGAGGATGAGCCACTAGTGCTTGTTCTCCCATTTGATGAAGTCATCCAAGCTATTGATGCTCCTGCACAACAAGAAGTAAAAACGGTAAATTATCTCCCTTTCCAATATTCTGATGGTGTTTTATTTTATGATTTGGAAAGTGAAGAAGTATTAGAGGATCCCTTGGATGCATTGAATCCTTCATGTAATGACAAAGGTAATGACATTGTTGATAATATTAATGAGTTCATACATGTTGGGAGATGTAAATGGGATGTTATTGGTTATGATGGGGATCATGTTTACGACTTTGAGGATCATTTCCAAATATTGCCTCTATAGCTATCATATCAGGTTACTACTAATTCTGACATTTGGCAATGGGGAAATGATATAGTTACAGACATCTCCAAGGGTGACCCAGTTTTATGTCCTCCTAATGATTTCCGACCATACCTTGAATATTTTGATGAGTATTCTTTTGAGCACTTTGATTTATTCTATGAAGAGTATCATCAACCACCGTTGTGCTAAGATCTTGATAGAGGTGAGTACATTTCTTTCCTGAAGTGGGGTACTTATGACAAGGTTTTCCAGCCTCCTTTGATTACTTTACCTGGCTATGTCACTAAGGATGTAGTTGGAAGACATGTCCCTTGTCTTGAGTTTTCTTCAGAGCAAGGCTTACTTTTGGAATTCAAGGGTAGGTTGAATACCTGAAGAATAAGTTTATTGTCTCATTCTTTCAGCCTTCCCTAAATAAATTTCCAATCACCCTCTAGGTTCTTACTAGTCCCTTCCTAGACCTCAGTTTGTTAAGATGTCTAAGGTACCCAACCTTCAGACTCTCTGAGTCAGTCTTTTGAGCCTTTTATTTTTCATGATCCCTTTTTTAGATGGATTGAGCACTTTCCTAGAAGTGTGACTTGGCATAATTTTATCCCTCCCTCCCGCCTCCATGAGCTAGACTTTAGGATTTTCGATGATATGATACATGTTATAACTCATGTTATTTTTTTGCTTGACTTGTCATTATTTTGTTTTGTGATGAAGCACAAAGGCAAGTATTATGAGATATTGCTAGAATGGTTTCACTGGCTTTTTTACTACACCTATAATTCAACCAACAGGTAAGTAGAGGTAGGTAGGCATTCACATCAACTGTATATACCGTCTGTATATCATGATAGTGTAATGTAGTTTCATTTTGTATTCTTTCATTTTGTATATATCCATCCTTATTTGTATTCCACTATATCATATATGAGCAAGGGGTGATATCACCACCCTGATGATTACTGATACATTTGTTGAGATCTATAATATATAGGTCATACCAGAGATGATGAAATTCTCATGCGCTCTACAGTGAGAAAATGTCCACGAGTTGGAGACAGATGTTATCCCCTATCCTAGGGATAACTAAGGAGATCATGTATTGAGGCCCACAGGTCCTAGACATGGAGTGTCGAGAGCCATATGACTTAAGCATGGCCCTGAAGGGCCAATATTTTCTTCATTGCATCCCACCTATCAGTATCAGCAATGTCCATCCCACCAACATGGTCCTAAAGTAGCAGTAAGTCTTGGTCCATGAGGTAAAGAGTCTGGATATCATGGTATGTGTCACTTTGATTTTTGAAGCACTTGAATATGTTGCATTGAATTCTCCTTCATTTCATAACATTTTCTTGGAAATTATGCTCTTTTACTTCTTCATACCTCGGAGGGTGACATGATGTCCTAGTAAGTTGATTCCCCTTTAGGATGAGTTTCCACTGGGTGGGTCTGTGAAAATTCATTGACCATTACCTCCATACTTACCACTTTCCATCATTATTCCTCTCATCTTCCCCCACCTTGGTTCAAGCATTGGGTTTTCCACGCCAGGAAAGGTTGTACCTTGCCTTGTGGGAAGAAGGCGCTAAAGGAATAGGGGGTAAAAGTAGTTGGAAAGAGTTAAAAGCCAAAATTAAACCTTTGACATGCTTTCATCGGGGATTCCCAAGAAATAAATAAAGAGCTTCTCAGTAAGAAAAGGGGACCCATAAGATAAATCAAAACTCAAGGTATTAGTTGGTGGATGGGAGGTCTCATCATGAGCCATCCTATTAGGTCCATGGGCATGTAGTGGTATGAAATTTCCATCTATTTGGTCACCAAACCAAGGTAGTGTCTCTTGGTGGCATAGCCAAGAGAAAGGGGGTCTCATCATGAGTCAGCATTCTCATTTTCGTGAAATGATTGTGGGTAACGTTGTCACCTATGGTCACCACACTAGGACATCGTCCCCCATATTTTCCCTTGAAAAGAAAAAACACAAAAAAAAATAAGACTAAGAATAAAATGCATTGAATGGGATAGGAAACAATGGCATCCATGATAAGGTGCAACTCTCCCTCTACAGAGGCACCCACATGAAAGACCTACATTTCCATGTTATCACTGCACCCTCTGCCCAAACATTTACCCTACACCACTTCACAGACACTTACATGACCTTATATTGGTTCTCACTTGGTAAAAACCCCAAACTTAAGTAGGATTATCCCAATAGGACATCCAAAGACCTTCTCCAAACCTGACTTGTTAAATTGCATAACATCTTTGAGCATTTGTCTGGGTAAAAGGGGGTTTGATGCATATGTTTGGGTATTTTGATTAATAGATGTGATTGACATTACTATGATCCCTGTGACTTATGAGCCCCTACAGGGTGTACTTGTTGTTGTTGCAGGACTTTTCCCAATGGACAAGTACATATGGGGGAATGATTAGGTCGGACCTCTATGGGGCTGAAATCCCAACAGATGGATGTTGTGACCCCACCAGGGGGAAAGAGAAACCAAAGGCTTGCACCAAGAAGAAATAAGGACGTTGACCCTTAAGAGCACATGACATCATCATTTTGACCTTAACGTCACCTAGAGTTAGGGTTTGCACTTATGATGGGAAGTTGTGTGCTAATTAGCACGTGTGGCAGCATTCAGGGCCTTTGGAGGTCAAGCGTTCTACATTTGAGGCCTAGAATTCTATCTTGGGGGGCCTAACGTCACCCTAGAAGGGCATGACATCACCCTTGAAGGTGAAATTAGGGTTTAATTGTTGCCATTTATGTAAAAAACTAGATTTTAATATAATTTGGCCATGTCGACCTTTTTATGACCTAATTGTAATTAAAGGTCATTTATGATGTATAATAAGAGAAAAAACTCTCATTTTTATTCATCATCTATCATCACACAAGTGTGTGGTCTGAAATTCAACCCTCTTTAAGGGTTATTGGTTGAAACTAAGTGGTGTGCAACTTCTTGGAGAGGCATTTTTGGTGTATCTTGGCTATTTTCCTGGTGGGAAATATTCAACTAGGGTTTGAGCTTGATTATTCTTGGTGAAGTAAGTAGAAAATATGCACTTATTTATTGTGAATGAATGATTATGGTAAATTTACGTGTTTCATATTAAATATTATGAAATTGCTTGCTTGAAACCTTTGGAGAAAGATATAAGTTATTATCTTTTTCTCTATAATTTTCCACTTGTTTAAATTTTTCAAAGAGCACCTTATCTTGAAGTAGATACTAGATACCTACCATTGTAACACTCTAGTAACCCTACTTACATTTCCTATTGCATATTTTATTTCAATTGTCTAAGGAAAAGAGAAATCGTTAGGGCCTAAGTTTCCTTACTTTCTAGCAATTATCTCTAGGACTTGGATGTTTGAGGCCTTGGGTTACCAACACCTATCTCATATTATCCATCTCCTTTTGAATAAGTATTACCATTGCTATTTCCCTTTAAGAGTTTATGATGCTATCATTGCCTCCATTACCCTAGAAGGCACTAGTCTATTCACTACTAGTGATTGATTGATAAAACTACTTTCAAACTATCTTCTTTGGAACATTCACTAACTCCTACTAACCTTAGATTAGCCTAATTCACTAACCAAATTAATGTTGTTGCAAAATATTGCTACATCCATCTAACAACAACAAACTCACCTCAAAAGTGACATATTTTTCTAGCTAGACATTGCTAAATCTTCTTGTGACTATCTAATATCAATTTTCCTAGTTAAAGCTACTATTTCTAGTCTTTTATCAAGCATTTTGGAGCATAATTATTGTGGCTATTACAAATTTGTCATTATTGTCGTAGACTGTTGTAATGCTGCAATTTTATATCATCTAGTATATTTTTTAGGATTTCATCATGTTATGAAGCATTAATATCATAAGGGTACTTGGAAAGTGCCCTTTTTTTCTATTTTTTTGTCTTGTTCTGGGAAGGTACACAATATTATTCATTTTCTTCATCTCCATAAGACATAAAAGAACCCTTTGAAATTGAGTGACTTGTGATAGGGGGGGAACTTTCTTATAATTTGGCCTTAGCCTTCTCAAAACCTCAGGTCATTGGGGACGTCTCCCCTGGGGTACATTGATATAGTCCTAAATAGAAAGGGGTTTCCTATTAAGGTGACAGTGATAGGTCACTCCTTGTTACGCTAATCTTGCTTTCACTTGCCTTGGATTTTGGGAAAGTATAGATTGCACAATAATAGATCCCTAATGAAACTTTGGAAATTTATTCCCAAATCCTTTCCCTTAGATTTCCTGGCGACTCCATTTGAGGAAAGACCTCTTTTCAACTTTTATGAACTTCATATAAGTTTATCTGGTGACACCATTTGGGGAAGATACCCTCTCCATTTTCGATGATCCTTGAGCTCATCTGAAATAAGGTACGAAGACTCCATTTGTGGTTGAGTGTATTTACAAAAAATCAAGGATTATTTTATGGATATGGCATGGAATGTATGCTTCCCTCGATCTCAAGGATGTTCCATGATTCAAAAACAAGTTCCCCTGGGAGTATCTAAAAAATATCCCAAAGTACAATAATGATCCTTCTTGTGTTGTCTCACATGCCCTATCACTTGTGAAATATGCATCCATACTCGAAAGAAGACATGAACACCTTTTGGTGGTATCATTTTTACACTCATTGGGAATAAAGCAGCGGGGATGGATAAGAAACTATTGCAGACTGAAGAGTATCACTTCTCTCAATACTTTGGTTGAAGAATTTTTTAAACATTGGGGTCCATGATGTCATATAGTTGAAGATACTTATCATAAACTTTAACCATCTCTGCAAGAGGAGGTACTTTTAGGTATTTTTAAAAATAATACAAATATTGATGATAATGAGGCTTCCCTGAAGAAAAATGCAACAAAAACCTCAAAGAATTCTTGGCAGAAAAAGTATTTGAAGAATAGGTCTAGGAGGAGGAGGAAAACTCCAAGGAAGTGTAGGATCTTGACAAGACATCACCCACCAAAGAGCAAGCCCAGAATGACGAGGTGAACAAGAGTTACCTTTTTGGTCCTTTCAGGAATAATCAGATGAAGCACTCTGCATTGAGGATTAATCCCCTTGTGATGAAGAGTCAATGGAGGGTCATGTCCATGAAGATATGTGCCCTGAAGAAAAATAAGAATTATGATGAAGTGCAATGTGTTGAGAATCAATATGAGACATCGATATCCATTTTCTCTCTTGACGAAGATGAAGTTGTTCAACCTTGCTTTCCTCTAGCACATATTAGTCCAAATGATGCAGATGAATTTGTGGAGGACCTCTCTAACATGGTTTATCAACACATATATGATTTCATACAGGTTGGGAGATGTATATGGGATGTGGGTTGCTTCATTTTTTATAGAGATCCCATTTATGACATTGAGGGTAGTTCTCAAGAAAAGAGGGTTGAGTTGTCATGTTCAGAGGATTGGTCTTCATTCATGTATGATTTAGATTTTTGGCAGCCTAATGATGATATGGTCATACATTTATTCCATACAATTGAGGATAAATTTTCACAATATACTCATGATGACTTTCAGTCGTCCCTTGAGAGTTGTGATTCATATCCTTTTGGGGATTCGAATTTCTTCTATGAATATTTTCAACCACCTTCATGCTCAAATTTTGGTGGAAACCAGGTCATGGCCAACCTATAACAATCAGAGGCTCACACTTCAAAAAGGATTTGTGTACATTTTGGGGATTTTTCAGAGATTTGTAGATGAATTGGCAATGATTTTTTTTGATCCAGACATGAGGTTGTCCCTTACCTCTCATCTTCCTCTTTGGGAAGCCATGGGATTTTCTTATGATATCTCATTTACTCTTAGTCTTCAGAAAGAAATGGTCATGTTAACGAGGAAGAAGATGATCCATCATCTATACATGGTATCCCTCTTAAACAATGGGTGGATCAGGCTTGTGGCCATTATTTCCAGTAGGAATTTCTCCCTCCCACCCACCTCCATCAATTGCTTTTTATGATTGATTATATGGTTATTCATATTCATGATTATTATGTGCCTAAATTATCTTTGATATATTTAATAATTAAGAACATGGGAAAGCACTTGGGTGAGATGCTTAGCAGGTGGTTGCACTGGTTGTATGATTCCACCTAACATCACATGGCACTTGACCTCTTCGGGCCACGGGCCCTAGGTAAGTAGGTAGGTCATTTTCATTTTCTTGCTCAAGATAGTTTAGTTGCATCTACTTATATTTGCATGTCATATCTCATTTTTCATTTTTCTCTACTTTCATTATTTCAATCTTTTTATGATCATTTGTTTTCATCATATTACATGTTAATTTAGAAATTTTTAAAAAATGCAAATTTTTCTTTTAAAGACTAGTTGAAATTTTGAATTTTTTATCATATGGACAAAGGGTGAGTAAGCCACCCTCGATTTCCACAGTTTTTTTTAGTGTTTCTAGGAACAGGTTTTACCAGGATATGTTGAGGTTCTCATGCACTCTATGGTGAGTACATGTCCCCAAGTAAGCACCAGAATTTATCCCTCTTTCCTAGGGATAACTAAGGAGATAAGGCCCTCAAGTCGTAGACATGGAGTAGGCAGGGGCCCCTATCATACCACACATCACCATATGATTCGATGGAAACAACATCCACCACACTGAGCTTAGCCTGCAGAGGATAGCATGTCTTGCTTCATGAGGTAAAAAGTATGTTGTCATGATAAGTGTCATTTTAATGTTTGGAGCATTTGAACATGTTGTTAAGGATCCTTTCTTGATTTTGAAAACATTTGTTTGGAAATTATGCTTTTTCCCTATTTCACCTTGGTGAGTGTCATGATTTCCTAGTAAGTGGCCACCCTCTGGGAAATTTTTTCTACTAGGGGGTCTTCTTGAAGGGTCATTGTACCATTCTTGTTCATACTTGCCACCTTACACCACTTCTTCCCCTTCCTTTCCCCATCTTTTAGTTTTTTGGGCTTATTGACCCAAGAAAGGCATGTACCTCATTTCATGGGAAGAAGGGGCCACTAGGCTCAGAGGTGCCCTAGCAAAAATGTCATGCAACAAAATCTCTCCCTGGGATCCCGAGAGAAATTAAACGCTTCTCAAAAAAGTGAGGGGGCCATAAAATAAATAACTAATTAATCAATAACAATTTCCAAGGTAGAGCGTTTGTGGGCTATGAATTTCCTTTTAGTGCCCCTTATTGTCTTGAACTTGGAAAGGCATGAGAACCAAGGTAGATCATATGTGGGCTATGCATTTCCTTTTCAGTGCTTCTTATTGTCTTAAACTTAGTGGCACATGCAAAATAAATGGCTAATAAAGGGCTTGGAAAATATTCTTTAAAAACAAAAAGAGGAAAAGGATGTTGCTAGCCCTCAACAAAGGTGCCCATAAATGATACAATACAAGCCCTTATACATCATGAAACCCCATACCTAGAAGTCTAACCCCATCCACCTCAAATTCACTACATGACCTAGAAAGGATTCTCCTTGGAAACATCCCCTACTTGAGGAATTGGTTCACCCAATAAGGCATTATGGCACCCTTCCCGTATCTAAATTTGGAAAATTGTATAAGGTCTTTGAGAATATGTTTATTTTGAAATGGGGGGATTTGATGCACATGTTTGGGTGGTTATTTTAATATATATGGATTACTTGGCATGATATTGTGACTTGTGGACCCTTGGAGGGTGTACTTATTTGTCTTTGCAGGTCCTTGACAGGTGAAAGTTTGATCATGGAGGCACAAGGTTGCTTGGACCTTCATTGGGGAATGAAGCCCATAGGTTGGATGATGTTCCCCCTCTCTCTGGACACATGGGAGAGGTAATGTTTCCTTTGGAGGCACTTGGATACCATGAGATGACTATGTTCCATCTCATTTCACCCCAACGATGGCCTTGGGAGGCTCAAAACATCACATTCTACACCCTAGATGTCACATAAAGGCTAGGGTTTGATGTGTTTTCTCATCATTGATGATGATGTGGCTTGGTTGATGGAGAGAGAGAAACTTGGAACATTCTATAGCACTTGGTTGCATGATTTATGGCCTTTGGAGGCCCAACAATTTTTATCTTAAGCCAAAATGTCTCTCCTAGAAGCCCTATGTCACCCTTTAGGGCATGACGTCACCCCTAAAAGGGGATTTTCTTTCTACAAATTTGAATTTGAATATGTAAAGGGACAAATAGGGAGGTCAACATCTCTAATTTGATGTTAATTTTCAAAACGTGGACAAAAGGGTTATAGGTGACCTCATATAAATAGAGGTCACCCCTTTGTCATTTTAATCATAACTCACATGAGAATTACATATTGTATGGCTGAAATTTTCTCCCTACTTGGGAATTTTTCTCTATATCTCTCTTGAATCTCTCTTGTGGATGCTAGTACTTGTCTTTTGGTAAAGGAATATAAGACACTGTCTCTTGGATGCTTTTTCTTGGTAATTTTGGTGGAATATGCTTGATAAGAAGGGGTTTCTTCATGTGTTTTCTTGGAATTGGTAAGGAATGTATGCATTAAATTTATTTGTCTTCTTGTTTCAAGATAAATTTATCTAAACCCTTGGATGAGTATAAATGAATACACCCTCCATCAAGTCTACTTTGTTATCATTGAATAAGCTACTTTGCAAAGGTTGCTAGGAGAAGTAAAAAGGATTACACTCTCCTAGATTTACCTTACTAGTTTTGTTTTCTCTAGGGAGTAAAAAGGCTTACAACCCTAGAAAATTAACACAACTATATCTTACAAAAGAGACACCATAACGCAATTGATTTGCAACTAATCTAATTTTCATTGGAGATATAAAATAATTACATTGGTATGTGTGAAATTTTGAGATATTGCAATTGTCTAAGTTTGAATTTATTCTATATGTTATAAGCTTTCTTATGCCCTAGGGATGCCTTAATTAGCCTAGTAATTCTCTTTTTTGTTAAAAATTAATGCTATAGACTTTAGGGTTGTAGCGAACTCATCTTCTCTCAATCTTTGCTAACTAATCTGTTGAATTTTTATATAAGATTTTATATGAGATAGATTGATTATTACAATGATGAATGTGCCATATATAGAGAACATATGGTGACCATCCATGAAAGGATGAATCCCTTTGGATAATAATAATAGCTATTTATTATTATTATTATTATTGTTGTTGTTTATTATATATATTAGTAATATTATTTAATAATTAGTAATTATATTATTAGTTATTAATCTAGGAGAATGTCTTCCTGATGTTTCCCAAACATCAACAATCCCTCTCAACGAGGGATACATTCTACATCATGCTAAGCTTGTATCTGAAGTATACAAACTTCACCCTAGAATCATGACACATGTCTATCAGTCTTGGGAGATGTCTCTCTCCTACCTAAACCGAGGGGAAACTCCCTCTTCAGCTCTCCCTCTGATCCAAATAACTCTCTTTGAGATCAGTATCACTCTGGGTCCACATGAGATAATATATATCATATTGAATCTTTATCATTCCTAGTCAAATCAACATTACTAAGGACGAAGAACACACCAGGGTCATTCACCACAGGTACATCCCTTTGAGTGAATGTCATCCCGATGCTATCTGACATGTGGAAAGAACCTCATGCACCTCAAGTCCATATCACTCCTTATCATGATCAAGGAAGGACTACACCCAAGCCCATTTACCACAAATACACCCTTGGATACATGTATCCTATCTCCCTTGATCTACAGACCAATCTAAGAGAAGGTATGCCCAATGCTTATTATGGCCATTCACCATAGGCACACCCCTATGTTTGAATGTATTTATGATGTTTCCACACACTGGAGGAACACTAGCACCTTGAGTCTTCTATCCTTTGAAGACTATGTATGGGCCATTCACCACAGGTATACCCCTATGAGTGAATTTCTTCCTAATGTTGCCTCTTAGAGAACCATCAACACCTTGAGTCTTTTGTCCTTCGAAGACTACTCCAGGGCCATTCTCCACTAGTCAAATCACCATGACCAATCCCGATAGAATCTCTATCCAATGTTCAAAAATCAACACTCCCTCTTAGCTAGGGAGGTATTCACCTTGAATTCCTTTGCTTGAAAAATTTTCCATCCCAATATTGAATGAACATGCTATGTTAATGTATCCATCCACTTCATGTTCCATTCTAAAACTGTGTGGAAAGTATCCTTCATCAGCATCATGGAAAGGATCTAGTCACCTACTAGCCAAATACCCTATGGAGATATGGTCAGGTACCCCCTGACTGAATTAAAAAAAGAAACTAGTCCTTGGGTTACCACTCAACCAAGTCATCACTTGGGAATATAATGGAGAAACCATGGGATAATTACCATCCCCACATGTCGTCACATGTTATTGAATGTTAAACCACCTTTTCGATGCTATAAGGCACTTACTCAACCCACTTATCCAAGTAACCCTTGGAAATATGGTTAGGTAATTGTTGAATGGGGGAGCTATCTAGGCCTTGATGCTAACTGGGCCATTTTCCCTAGCCACATTACATGGCCACTGGTCAATAATCTTGACCTATTAATAAATTTGACCTAGGGAGAAATACTTCCCCTTGACACTACAACATTAACACTCCCTCTCACCGAGGGAGGCATTCTCAACCACTCCAATCTTGTCCCTGAAGTATACAAACTTCGCCCTGGGAAAAGGCTTAGTGAGAATCTCAGCAACCTTCTCATTTGTAGAAATTTATTGGTGCTTCATTGCTCCCTTCTGTACCATATCACAGATGTATTGGTACTTGATCTCTATGTTCTTTGAATTGACATGAAAAACTGGATTTTCCAAAAGCTTCACATAACTTGTATTGTCATGGTGTATCACAGTCGGTTCCTACACCTGATCAAACAATACTGTTAGAAAATTCTGAAGCCACACTATTTCACAACTTGCTAAATTGGTTGTAATATACTCAGCTTTTGTAGTGATGAGTGTGACAAATGTTTGCTTCCTACTTATCCAAGAGACCATGGTAGAACCCAAATTGAATCAACAACTTGATGTACTCTTTATGTCATCTACACTCCCTGACCAATTGGAATATGTATATCCCTGCAGCTTTACATCATCGTTTGAAACATATTTCAAACCATAACTAACTATGCCACCCATATATCTTAATACATGCTTTGTTGCAATCTAATGTTCATATTTTGGTTCAACCTAGAACTGGCTTAGAGTGTTTATTGCAAAGAAAATATCCAGCCTGGCATTACCCAATTACATCAATGATCCGATCAACTATTGGTACATAAAAGGATCCACCAAATATGACTCAGAGTCTCTCAGTTTCTTCAGTTTCATCGCCATGGGAGTGGTCATGGACTTGCAATCCATAATCCCAAATCTCTGAAGGATCGTGATAACATACTTCCCTTGACCAAGGAAGATCTCGCCTTGCTTCTTCCATACCTATAATCCCAAATAGAAATTAATTAAACCAAGGTCATTCATTTCGAACTCAGAGGTCAATTCCCTTTTACATTGATCAATGAGATTCTTTACCCCTAGCGAATGGAGCATATGTCTCCTCATAGTCCACTCCCTATTTCTAGTAGAACCCTGGTCCAATACAGATACTGCCACACCAACCATGCTTTTGTTCCCTATGTATTTGAAGTATATCCACTCTAAATGAGAATAAATACAAGGTGAACCACCATTCCAATGAAAACGATGAATGTGGGTAATATGGAATCACGTTGTTTCTTAGTTGCCCTGAATGTAAAGGGAGTAAGGCTCAACACAGTGACATCGGATAGACTAGTTGATTCCATTATCATCCTCCCATTCATAAGAGCACAAAGAAATTCAAATATACAAATTCAATTCACAAGAACTTGACTATCTTAGATGTGCTAATAATTCTCAAGTAGGTCGAGAATACTCATTCATATGTGCAAGCAATGCACAACATTCTCATTCTCCAAGGCAAGTGACATAGAAGTAACACATGCCTTTAGAAATTGAACTCAAGTTCACCAACTATCATGCATATAGTTCTTATCAAGTCGAATATCCCCATGTCGTTTCCATATGTCAAAAATTCTTTGTGGTATCACCTAAAAAATGTACTTTCCACGGTGATCTGACTAGCGAAATGTGTCAAGTTGAAATTTTCTTAAGTCGGCTCGTACCACCAATGGATCCACTGCTGCAAAGGTGGTCAACACCACTAATATTGCATATATCATTGCTCAATCAATGATCGATGTAGCCTCCAACGGAAATCTTTAAGAATCCATAACTACTTAAGAGGATGAATCAATCGAGACCTTAGTTGACCCAATCAACAAATGTCTCAAGGATTTATTCGATGCTCAGTCGATTGTTCCAAACAGTGTGTAAACCAACCAAATTCAATAAGCATGAAGCTCTAGATTACTGCAAGAAATCTCAGTATTTTCATTACATTGGGTTCACTAGGGACAACTTTTACCATTCAACCCACATGAACCAGAGTCATGTCGATCTTCAACGAATAACTACGTATAGGAATCGTGGTAGGGCACACATAGTATTGTGGTCTTCACATAAGTCTATCCTCAAGTAAACTCGTGCTAATATGTAAGTCTTTCAAATGTCACAGAAGTCAACCTCTAGTTAAATTGTCAATGTTGTGTATGAAAACAAGGTATTCATGGAAGGAACACTAGCTCAGCCTCCTTCTCAACATAGAGAACTCCATATTTCAATTGTACCCAATTGATATTCCAATCTAGCACATATCCATCTTTGGAGGTATTGCTCCACACAACAATATCAAATATTTTCCACAAGCTAGGGTACAATACCCAACACATCACAAGGATAGGATCATTTTTTTCTCATAAAATTCATTCTCTTTTATATTGAATTAATTCACATTTTTGGAACAACCTTTGATCATGAACCAAATAGCTCTGGAAAGTGAAAGAAATCTCTTCATTTTCATGAGCCCTCTTGTGAGGGAGTCAAGCCCAGTCTCGCTCTGATACCATGATGAATTTTTAGATAAGATGATATATGAGATATATTTATTATTACAATGATGAATGTGCCATATATAGAGAACATATGGTGACCATCCATGAAAGGATGTGTCCCTTTGGATAATAATAACAACTATTTATTATTATTATTATTTATTATATATATTAGTAATATTATTTCATAATTAATAATTATATTATTAATTGTTAATCTAGAAGAATGTCTTCCTAGTAATTCTCTTTGTTGTTACAAATTAATACTACAATCATTAGGGTTGTAGCGAAATCATCTTCTCTCAATCTTTTCTAACTAATCTACCACTGAAATTCAATTGTAAACCTTGGTTATTGTTCTATTGGTTGGTGGTTAATTGTTGAGTGGTTTACTTGCTGATTTTTGTGGCTATATCTTATTGTTGTATCAATTTTTTGATACAGCCACTTGACCATTATAAAATCTTGTTGATAACACTTGATAAATAGCCCTTAATTCCACCAAAGTCTTGTTTTAAACATAGCAAGTTTGACTAGTCATCGCTAGCTTTATTTCCGATATCTTGTACTAGATTTTGGATGGATAAATTTGTAGCTATTGATATATTTTATTTCTAATACAAATATTTCCATATTTCTGCAATTTGGTATATCAAGGATTCTTTCTTGATCCCCATTGGTTTAAGGCATGTATATATATATCATTTGTCTTGTTCTGGGTAGGGAAAACACTGTTTTGCAGGTACATAATGCTTTGAAACCATTCTCCATTGACAAGAATCAATATCAATCCTTATTCCTTCTCCAATATTTACCTATAAGAGTGTTCATTGATCATCATCTCACTTTCCATCTCAATCCCCCTAGGGTCACCGAGATTCTCAACTTGTGGTGATTTCATCATCACTAAATAGAGGGGAGTGTCTATATAAGGTGACAGTGGGTAGGTACTCCCATTATTTTCAAACTTATGTGGATTGGGTTGGGATTTTCCCAATCTACCTATTGTGCGATAACATTTTGGTGTCGTTCTCAGGGAGGATTTTGAATCCTCTTTCGATCCCTGATGAAACTTTGGCAAGTTATTCCAAAAGTATTTCCCTTAGATTTCTTGGCGACTCGATTTGAGGAAAGACCCCTTTTAGGATTTGATCAACTTCATATAATATTATCTGGCGACTCCATTCAGGGAAGAGGCCCTCTCCATTTTTTATGATCCTTGACCTCATCGGAAATAAGATACAAAGACTCCATTTGTGGTTGAGTTTATTTACTCATAATGAAGGATGGTTTTTTGGATATGGCATGGAATTTATCCTTCCCTCGATCTCGAGGATGTTCTATGATTCCTATACAAGTTTCCCCTGGAGTATCTCAAAAATATCTTGAATTACAATGATAATCCTTCTTGTGTTGTCTCACATGTCCTATCACTTGTGAAATATAAATCCATACTCGAAAGAAGACATGAAGACCTTTTGGTGGTATCATTTTTACACTCAGTGGGAATTAAACATCAGGGATGGATAAGTAACTCTTGTATACCAAAGAGTATCACTTCTCTCAAGAATTTTGTTGAAGAATTTTTGAAACATTGTGGTCCAAGATTTCATAGATTTGAAGATACTTATCAAGAACTCTGACATCTCTACAAAAGGAGGGACGGTTAGGCACTTTTGAAACTAATACAAATATTGATTATAATGATGCTTCCCTGGAAGAAAAATGCAACAACAACCTCAAAGAATGCTTGGCGAAAGAATTATTTGAAGCACAGATCCTGGAGGAGGAGGAAAACTCCAAGTAAGTGCAGGATCTTGACAAGACATTACCCGCCAAAGAGCAAGCCCACAATGATGAGGTGAACAACAATTACCTTTTTGGTCCTTTCAGGAATAATCGGATGAAGCACTTTGCATTGAGGATTAAGCCCCTTGTGATGAAGAGGCACTTGAGGGGCATGTCCATGAAGAAATATGCCATGAAGAAAAAGAAGATTCTCGATGAAGTGCAACATGCTGAGAATCAAGATGAGACATCAATATCCATTCTTTTGCTTCATGAATATGAAGTTGTTCATCCTTTATTTCCTCCGGCACATATTAATCCAAATGATGTAGATGAATTTGTGTAGGACCTCTCCGACATGGTTGATCAACACATTGATTATTTCATACAAGTTGGGAGATGTAGATGGGATGTGGGTTGCTTCATTTTTTATAGAGATCCCATTTACGACATTGAGGGTAGCTCTCAATAAAAGAGGGATGAGTTATCATCTTCGGAGGATTGGTCTTCATGTGTTTATGATTCATATGCTTGGCATCTTGATGATGATATGGTCGTATATTTATTCCATCCACTTGAGGATGACTTTTCACAATATACTCATGATGAATTCCATTCATCCATTGCGAGTTGTGATTCATATACCTTTGGGAATTCAGATTTGTTCTATGAATATTTCCAACCACCTTCGTTGTCAAATTTTGATGGAAACCAAGTCATGTCTAGCCCAAAATAGTTAGAGGCTCACACTATAGAATGGAAGTATTTTCATCTTGGGGATTTTTGCAGCGATTTGCAGATGAAGAGGCAACGATTTTCTTTTTCCGGACATGATGTTTTTCCTTACCTCTTAGCTTCATCTTTGGGAAGCGATGTGATTTTATTCTGATCTCTCATTTCCTCTCAGTCTTTAGGAAGCAGTGGTCATGTTAACAAGGAAGAATATGAGCCATCATATATACATGGTATCCCACTTCAACGATGGGTGGATCAGGCTTGTGGAAATTATTTCCAGTAGGATTTTCTCCCTCCCACCCACTTCCATCAGTTTCTTTCTATGATTGATTATATGCTCATTCATATTCATGATTATTATATGACTAACTTATATTTGATATATTTTATAATTAAGCAAAGGGGAAATAACTTGGGTGAGATGTTGAGCAGGTGGTTGCACTGGTTGTATGATTTCACCTAACATCACATGGCACTTGACCTCTTCGGTCCATGGGCCCCAGATAAGTAGGTAGGTCAGGTTCTTTCCCTTGCATTTTGAATTTTATTGCTCATGATAGTTTAGTTGCATCTACTTATATTTGCATCTCATATCTCATTTTTCATTTTTCTCTACTTGAATTATTGCATTATTTTTATGATCACTTGTTTTCATCATATTACTGTTGAGGGGTCCTAAATCCCTTTAACTCAACAGTAGGAACCAAACCCACCACGGAGGCCCAATTAGACTATGTTGCATTTGATGGTGGAATGGTTCTCTAGATCTTTCAATCCAGCCCATTTATCAATGGGCTTTATGTAGTGATTGATAGGATATCTTATTATGAAAGTTCCTCTTTCAGTTTAAACGTTCTTTTTTTGTCTTTTCTTTTATTAGATAGGTTTGATTAAAATATGTGTTCTAGTATAAATTAGCTGGTAAAAGGGGGGATCTTAACTACTAAAGAAGGATGAGTTTGGGATAACCCTTGTGCTCAAGCATGTAGGCAAAGATGTTCACACTTGTGACAATCCTATTACTAATGCATTAACTTATTGGTATTTCAATTATTGATTGAGATACAATTATCAAAATAAAAACACACATGCAATAAAATGATGGCAAGAAAAATAATTTCCTTAGTTCTAGCATTAATCTCACATTAACACAATGATTTGCTTTCATCACTAGAGACAAGAACTACAAAAATATTGAAACAACTAACTTATCAATCGATTCAGAAACTCTTACTCATTACAACATCCATTCATGAAATAAAGTTGGAAGTAATTCCTCCTCAAATCCAATCACACAACGCCTTTGATGAAAAATAGAAGTTTTTCTTCGGTCTTAAATGAGACTTCTCAATTAAGGTAGTTCGGAAATAGTTCTTTACAATTCCAAAAATGAAGGTCTTAGCCAAAACCATCGACCCCTTAGTAAAAGGTCAATCCTCTTATTTATAATGAATCATTAACTAAAAATAGCTACTACGAGTGCAAGCTAAGTAAAACAAAATATCGCCACATGGCGCTTTCATCTCTCAGTATTCTAAGAATCATCAAATAGTTTTACTGAAGTGAATGACTCTTCTCATACTCCGACTATTTGATGAAGAGTTCCTCGCATGTGTTGGCATACGAGAAGATGTGTTGGTACATCGGGGCTAAAAGAATTTCTTTCACTTCTATTATTTGTGCTCGGTACTTGACTATTTTGACACTTAACTATTGCAGAACTACTTGAGCCTTAATCGGACACTCCATGAACTATTGTACTTGAACTGGCGCCATGCTCGCCACCTTTTCTATCTCTGTTGTCCATGTCGAGTCTTGTTCAGCATGTTTCTTGACTATGTCATGCAGGTTGACAAAGTCCTCGGATGAGACGAATTCTGGGAGGTCGATGTCTTTCATCTCCTGATTAATCTTTTCCCAGCTCTTTTCACAATCGACCCATTTCTCTTGAGTCTCCCGTTGAGGTTCCTGGGCCATTTTCACCCAATATTCGACCGCTTTCCTAATCCAATCTATGTTGTTGTCCCTCGGCACCTGAATGTCGTGCTCTTCGGCGTCTTGACCCTTTTGAACCACGTTGATGTAATCGATCCTTTCTACTTCTTGGTGAGCCTTCTCGTACCACATTTCCACGTCCTTGCAGGTCACTAGTGCCATAAGGGTGTCTTCTTGGAAAGAAGCTATACCTGTAGTGAAAATGTGTCGTTCATTCGTGAATTTGTCATAGGCATCTTGAAATTCACTTCTCAAAAACACAGTGGCCTGTGTAGAGTCCTGATAGTATTTTTCCAAATGGTGCAGATGCTCCAACTCCTTAAGTGCAACGGCTAGCTCCTTTTCATCTCTTCTTTCTCTATCCAAGGTGGCATTTGTGATAGCCATCCTTGCACCGATAAGCTCAGATGTCTTGGCGTGTTATGTGTTGAGAATATTTTCCTCTGTGATGATGAGAATCAAACTATCCAACGTAAACCTCCTCTTCTTAGTGGTTCTCTTCATGATGTATTTTCTCTTTCAGTCATAGGAATTCTCTTATATATCGGCGAACTCATCAATAGGTTCGAGGATTTTTTGCTCTCCCCAAGTTAGAGTATTTCCTAGGCTCTTGACTATGTGTATATATTCTAGGATGGGTTCCTAAACTTCTTCCATATGTCTTGATGGCTCAACTTTCGTTTGTTTCTCATCGGCTGGTAAGGTATTGACCAAAACTAAAGAACCAGGGGTAGGTTTAGTACTTACTTGGTAACTGGATGTTGAAATGTTGATTTCTTGTTGTGAAATTTCCTCTTTTTGGCCGCTCTATCCTAGTTCATCCCTCGAGTTGTCCATTAGGGTTCTCGGCAAGTCGAGTAGCTCAGTGTCTAAGGCACTTTTGACCTCATTCTCACTCTGCGGAAGGCTCTGAATTAGAGCATCGAAACCTTGGGTAAATGCTCTCTCAAGCTCTTTTTCCTTTGTAATCTGCACTGGATTCACTAGGGACACCTCCGAACTCTCCTCATCATCATAGATGGTTATTAAGTCGAACAAGGGATTTGATACACTTGTCCTTCCTAGTGTCCTCGCTATCTGAGGCTGGGTTGAAATTCCCCTTGGTGATCTGATCTGTGGTGGTGGAACTTCAGGGTTTTCTGGCCTGATGATTTCTTCAAGTTGTATTGGCTCTAGGCCACTTGGATCTCCTCTGCTTTTGATTGGGTCATCAGCAGGACTCCTCGACATCTCTACCAAATCAGGGTCATTTTGCAACTAATAAATGATTCTATGTGCCTCTTCTAGAAAGAGAAATCCCCTTCTATGTGCCTTTGTAGTCTCTATCGCTCTGATTTCTTCCTTGGATCTGAGGGCCTCTTGATCCAACTACTCTATTGTCTCCACATGTTCATCCATGCTCATGGCCTTGAACCTGGTCATATTTGGGTTGGCCATCCTCTGTACTACCTCTTCCCAGTCATGAGTGCACTCTGTGAAAATTTCATCCTCAAATTTATCATGAGTGTATGGCCAACAAGATGATACCTGTGAAGCATGTTGGATGACCAGGCCTTTAGGGTTGTTCTTACGGAATCGGCCTGTCAGGAACCTGAATTCAAGTTGGCCCAGACCTTTCTGTTTGTCTTGAGAAGTGTCCTTTACCAGATAAAACCCCACATGGAAATCGTAGGGTATGAAAGTCCACTTCTTGTCCTTGACTAGTGTAGAGTTATAGCCCTGCGGGATAGTCTAATAGCATATTTCTCCGACAATGAGTCAGTATGGGAAGTGAGAAGGTAGGAGATGTGGCGCTCTGGTGGCCCCGAACACCCTGATATAGTTTGAGCGTTCGTCTAAATACCAGTGGCCTACCTTCGCTACCATTTTCTTGGCTGTTGCGGATAATCTCGGGCATTCCTTTTTAAATATAATAAAACGAATACAAGAGATGAATTCATCGCAAATGAGTGTGTAGGATTTTTTATACCCATTATCCCATAGTATGATGAAATAAACATGGACCACGAGCTCCGCAACATGCCAGCTCAAATTCATTCTGGCAAAGACATTTCTTGCATATATGACATCAAGCATGTACGAGGCCATGTGGAAAGTGGGTGTTTCCCCTTCTTTCAGCGTCTGATTCTATTGTACACAGATGCTCATTTTTTTGGAAATTATCGCTCCCCAGTTAAAGCTGCTTCCGTAGATCGCCACTGTGTATGCCAAGGGCATCCATGCTTCTAAAAAATTGGAGCAGTCCTTCTCTCCATATAGTCGGCGGATGAGACCCATCAAATAGATGTATGGCTCCCTCAAGTTAACCGTCCCATACCATCCATTGCTTCGGTTGGTAAACTCCTTGTCCTCCTTCTACCATAATTCCATCAATCGGATGGTGTCGTGGAATTCGTAGAACTTTACCACGAAGTATGTGTTTATCTACTCCTCTGGGTCTTTGAGTTTGTAGTACTTCTAGACTTTTGTCGGGAGGAAAACTCCGACACACCCGCCATTCTCATCATTGATCAAGAACTTATGCATGTCAGTGTGGTCGATTAGCCATTTCAAAAATTCTATGCAAGGGAAAACCGGGGTTCTACTGGCTACCATGTGCAAATATGACCGTTAGATGTTTGGAAACACCTGGTCATCGAGCGCCCTTACATCCGGGTTGTTATGTGGGATATACGTTGGGTACTCCTCCTGGTTGATTCTGTTGAAAAGGTCCCCCCACTGTGGGATCATTACTTTGTATCTGGTGCCCGTTTTTGTATCACCGAAGACCGAAGGTTGGACAAAATCTTTCTTTCTTGAGGTTTTTATGACCGACTCTGCCCTAGGACTGTATTCCAATTGCCTCGTCCTACCAGGAGAAGAACCTTCACTTGTTTCAACTTCCTTTAGCTTGGGTGATCTCGGGGAGCGTCTGGTGGTTGGCTTTCTCGACGAAATTTTACCTACAGTTAGAACATAGTTTAGAGACCATGTAAGAAATCATATGCATATATAAATCATGACCTCCGAATTGACAAAATTGAACACATACCTATGCAGCTTGTTTAACCTGGTTTCATAATCTGAGGATCAACATGGCCTTGAGATGCTTGCTTTGCTTCTTCAGATGCTTTGGAATTCAAACTTATGCGCAGAATGAAATTGTTCAAAACCGTTCTATAGATTTAAACAGGGATGAACTTACCTTGTCGCATCAGCCATTCAATTCAGGTTATGAGTGTAGTTTTATTAAATCTATTGCCAAATCTTCAAAGATGTTTAAAATTAAATTTGATCGTGGTTTGACGGCGCGAGCGCGGGTTGTAACATGGCCTATCAGCGATTTCAAATTTTTTTTGTTCAATCGACGCACGAGGTAGAAATAAATGCAGGATGAAGCATTAATTGGTCTATTAAATGTCATAATTTGATCGTATCTTATGCCAAAAACATCCCAACGTTTCGCTAGTCTAACTGGTGAATCGGGGGTCGAGATTTTTCTTCGAACACTTTTCGTTGATATCTTCTTGCAAAAGCTATGATGTTGATCGATCTTGCTGTATAGAGCTGATGTGGAAAAGATGACTAGGAGGTGTGACTAGGACATAGGGAACCTTAATATGACTCGGGACGAAACTAGGTCGTATGACACCCTTACATGATAAAGACATGTGGCACTTGAGACTGACGTCTTCATTTACTCGTGTTTAATCGAAATTGAGACTTTCCTTAAGCTAGACATTCTAAAATCCGATCCTAGCTTGTCAATGTCGAAAAGTATCAAGGATTGACAATCGGTGACAAACTTACCCAAGTGTTCCCGGATCGACTCCCTCGAAAAATTCTTAATGCCAAAAGTGTATCGGGGATCGGTGATATGTTTATTGCAGACAAAAACGATTGTTTTAACCCTTCTAGATTTCCCCAACCCCGATAAAGTGCATCGGCTATCGGTGACTTCTCTACAGCCTTTATCAATGTCTATCCTTCTCATATTTTGTTGACGCCAATGGGGATCGATTATCTCTTGAAACTTCGTGGTGAGTAACTCACGCAAACCAACTCTGCCTTCTGTCGATGTCGATGGGGCATCGGCAATTGGCGATTAGTGTAACTGTGTGGCCACTTTACTTGCTTGAATTTTTTCCACGCCAAACATAAGTGCGTTAGGTGCAATGTTAGCTGCAGATTCTTAGTTAGAAATTCAAGTTCTTTTAGACACCAGGTTTCATCTAACAAGTTCAAACAAACCTGACTTGATTGGTAAGAGTCAAGAAAACAAAAACAAAATAAATCCCCCCCCGTGTGAACTCAATTTCGACAGTAAAAGAAAACATTTGGTACCCAAAAATTGATAAATTTTCATAAGGCTTTTAGGGTGTGTTGAGCGCTCAACAATTACATGTTAGTTTAGAAATTTTTGAAAAATGCAAAATTTTCTTTTAAAAACTAGTTGAAATTTTGAATTTTTTATCATATGGACAAAAGGTGAGTAAGCCACCCTCGATATCCACTATTTATTTTTTTCAGTTTGTGTAGGCACAAGTCTTACTAGGATATTATGAGGTTCTCATGCACTCTACAGTGAGTACATGTCCCCAAGTAAGATCCATATGTTATCCCCCTTTCATAGGGATAACTAAGGATATGATGTCTCTAGTCCCTTAGGTTGTAGACATGGAGTACCGAGTGGAAGATGAGCAGTCAAGGGCCCCTATCATACCACACATCACCATCTGATTTGATGGTAGCAGCATCCACCACACCCATCTTGGACCACAGAGGACAACATGTATTTCTTCATGAGGTAACAAGTTCGGTGTCATAGTAAGTGTCATTTTAATATTTGGAGCATTTGAACATGTTGCTAAGGATCCTTTTTTTATTTCTAAAACATTTTCTTGGAAATTATGTTTTTTTCCCTATTTCACCTTGGTGAGTATCATGATTTTCTAGTAAGTATCCACCCTCGGGGAAAGGGTTTCTACTGGGGGGTCTTCTTGAAGGATCATCATACAATTCTTGCTCATACTTTCCACCTTCCACCACTTCTTCCCCTCTGTTTACCCATATTTTACGTTTATGGGATTATTGACCCAAGAAGGGCATGTACCTAATTTCATGGGAAGAAGGGGCCACTAGGCTCGGAGGTTCCCAAAAAAAAAATCATGCAATAAAATCTATCCATTGGATCCCAAGAGCAATGAAACGCTTCTCAAAAAAGTGAGGGACCCATAAATAAAATAACTAATTAATCAATAACACTTTCCAAGGTAAATTGTTTGTGGGCTATGCATTTCCTTTGGGTGCCCCTTATTGTCTTCAACTTGGAAAGGCATGTGAACCAAGGTAGAGCATATGTGTGCTATGAATTTCCTTTTTAGTACCCCTTATTGTCTTCAACTTCGTGACACATGCAAAATAAATGGCTAATAAAGGGCTTGGAAAAATATGCTTTAAAAACAAAAAGAGGAAACGGATGACAATACAAGCCCTTGTATGTCATGAAAACCCATACCTAGAATTCTAACCCCATCCACCTCACATTCAGTACATGAACTAGAAAGGATTCTCCTTGGGAACATCCTCTACTTGAGGAATTGGTTCACCCAATGGGGCATTATGGCATCCCTTCCATATCTAAATTTGGAAAATTGTATAAGGTATTTGAGAATATGTTTATTTTGAAAAGGGGGGATTTTATGCACATGTTCGGGTGGTTCTTTTATTATATATGGCTTACTTGGAATGATATTGTGATTAGTGGATCCTTGTAGGGTGTACTTGTTTATCTTTTCAAGTCCTTGACAGGTGAAAGTTTGATCATGGAGGCAGAAGTTTCCTTGGACCTTCATTGGGGTATGAATCCCATGGGTTGGATGATGTGCCCCCTCTATTTGGATACCATGAGATGACTATGTTCCAGCTCATTGCACCCCAATTATGGCATTGGGAGGCCCAAAACATCACATTCTACACTCTATGTGTCACATGAAAGCTAGGGTTTGATGGGGTTTCTCATGATTGATTATGATGTGGCTTGGTTGATGGAGAGAAATACACTTGGCACATGCTAGAGCACTTGGTGGCACTATTTATGGCCTTTGGAAGCCCAACGATTTTCATCTTAAGACAAAATGTCTCTCCTAGAGGCTCTACATCACCCTTTAGGGCATGATGTCACCTCTAAAAGGGGATTTTATTTTTGCAAATTTGAATTTTAAGATGTAAAGGGACAAATAGGGAGTTTGGCCTCTATAATTTGATGTTGACTTTTCAAAAAGTGGACAAAAGGGTTTTAGGTGACCTCATATAGATAGAGGTCACCCCTTTGTCATTTTAATCATAACTCACTTGAGAATTACATATTGTATGGCTGAAATTTTCACCCTACTTGGGCATTTTTCTCTATCTCTCTCTTGAATCTCTCTTGAGGATGATAGTACTTGTATTTTGGTAAAGGAAGCTAAGGTGTTATCTCTTGGATAATTTTTCTTGGTAATTTTGGTGGAATATGCTTGATAAGAAAAGGTTTCTTCATGTTTTTTTCTTGGAATTGGTAAGGAATTTTTGCATTAATTGTATTTGTCTTCTTGTTTCAAGATAATTTTTTCTAAACCCTTGGAGAATTATAAAGGCATACACCCTCCATCAATTCTACTTTTCTATTGTTGAATAAACTACTTTGCAAAGGTTTCTAGGAGAAGTAAAAAGGCTTACACCCACCTAGATTTACCTCGCTAGTTTTGTTTTCTCTAGGGAGTAAAAAGGATTACACCCCTAGGGAAGTAACACAACTAGCCATTACACAAGAGAATCCATAACCCAACTGATTTGGCACTAGTCTAATTTGCATTGGAGATATAAAATCATTGCATTGGTATGAGTGAAATGTTGAGATATTACAATTGTCTAAGTTGGAATTGTTTATATATGCTATAAGATTTCTTCGTCTTGATTATCCTAGTAATTCTCTTTTTTGTTACAAATTAATTCTACAACCATTAGGGTTGCAGAAAACTCATCTTCTCTCAATCTTTTCTAACTAATATACCTCTAAAATTCACTTGTAAACCTTGGTTATTGTTCTATCAGTTATTGGCTAATTGTTGAGTGGTTTACTTGTTGATTTATGTGGCTAGATCTTGTTGTTGTAGAAATTGTTTGCTACAACCACTTGGTTGTTATAATAACTTGTTGATAACACTTGATAAACAACCCTTAATGCCACCAAAGTCTTGCTTTAAACATTGGAAGTCTGACTAGTCATTGCTAGCTTTATTTATGATATCTTGTACTAGATTTTGGATGGCTAAATTTGCAGCTATTGATATCTTTTATTTCTGATATATATATATATATATATATTTCCATATTGTTGAAATTTGGGACAGAAAGGCTTCTTTCTTGATCCCCATTGGTTTATTAAGGCTTGTATATCTATCATTTGTCTTGTTTTGGGTAGGGCTAATATTGTTTTGCAGGTACATAACACTTGACGGCCATTCTACATCTACAAGAATCATTCTCAAGTCTTATTCCTTCTCCAATATTGACCTATAGGGGTGTTCATTGATCATCATCTTACTTTCCATATCAATCCCCCTGGATCTCTGATATTCCCCCCTTGTGGTGATTTCATCATCACTAAAGCGAAGGGAGTGTCTATCTAAGGTGACAGTGGATAGGTACTTCCATATTTGTCACACTTATGTGGATTGGGTTGGGATTTTCCCAATTTACAGATTGTGCAATAACTGTCATATTGCCTTGGATTATTTGTGTATGTGTAAAATAGTTACAAGAATAAGGATTAATACCCTTGTTGTATCTTTGTAGCATTATTCATTCTAATAAAGTCGAGGAATCCACCTAAGTTGTCACCCATACATCTGTGTTGTAGAATTTTTATGCTTGTTGGATGTTACTGCTCCTTTCTTTGTATTGGATGGCTAAGTATTATTGAATTTTGGTTAAGTGTAATAGTTATGGGATGCTTTAAGGCCACGATTGGATGTGTTCCTATTATGAACTTTGTTGTATTGACTCAATTACAGATCAATCCAAGAGTATCTTAAAGTGTAGTTATGGGTAGACCTTAACTGAAGAGGCATAGTCTAGTTGTAGTAGGCACGAGTTGGTCATGCCCCTGTGGCCAAGGAAAGATCATATCTGCCATAATTAACACTATTTGTGCCTTTAGTTTTTTCCCTAGGGGAAGTAATAGAAGCAACTTCTCCAGAAGGGGTAGTAACATTCTTCATAGAGTGAGACATAGAACCACCTCTCCCACGTGTCAATGATCATCTTGTATATTTATTCATTAGTGTTGAGTGGTTAATGACATCTGGCACCATCTCTCAAATTATCTTTTCCTTGGGACTAGGATTCACACTGACCAACGTGCGTAGGTCACTTTGAGATGTGATTTCATTACTATGTGAACAAGCTTCTTTGTGCTTGTTATCCCCCATTTATAGGGATAATTAAGGATATGAACTCTCAAGGCCCCTAGGTTGGATGCATGGAGTACCAAGAGACAGACCAGCAGAAAAAGACCCACATCACACCACCCATCATCGTGAGATCGATGGTTGCACCATTCACCACACCATCTTGGCTCAAAGAGGACGACGGGTCTTGCTCCTTGAGGCAACGAGTCCAACATTTTGGTAAGTGTCATTTTAATAAATGAAACATTTGAATATGTTGCAAAGGGTTCTTCCTTGATTTTGAAAAATTTTTCTTGGAAATTGTTCTCTTTTCCCTATTTCACCTAGGTGGTTGACATTGTGTCCTAGTAAGTGGTCACCCTCGGGGAAAGGGTTGCTACTGGGGGATCTTGTTAATGAGTCATCATACCACTTTCTTACATACTTCCCACTTTCCATGTTTTTTTCCCTTCATTTTCTCATTCTTTAGGTTTTTGGGCCACATTGACCCAAGAAGGGCTTGTACCTCATTTCATGCGAAGAAGGGGTTGAAGGCCTAGAGGCCTGTAGCTGGAAAAAGATAAAATCCAATCATAAAACTTCCATATGCTCTCCCAGGGATCCCGAGAACAATGAAATATTTCTCACAAAAAACTAAGAGACCCATAAAATAATAACTAATTGAACATGCCAACCAAGGTAGAGTGTGTGTGGGCAATGATTTTCATGCTTAAGTAGAAGTCCCACACATTGTCTTCAACTTAGGGAAGCACAGTGTGACCAGGGTAGAGTTAAGGTGGGAAATATTTTTCATTTTTAGGTAGAAGTCCCACTTTAGCTTCAACCTAGAAATACTCTAATAAATTAATGGAAAAAGGGCTTGGAAAAATCATGCTCTGCGGACGAAGGGAAGCACACCCTCTACAAAGGCACCCATAAATGAGACAATATGAGCCCTTGTATGTCAAGAAAACCCATTCCCAAAAGTATTACCCCCATCCACCTCATACTCTTCACATGACCTAGAGAGGGCAAACATGGGAAACACTCCTTAACTTGGGGAATGATTTTCCCAATAGGTCACCATGACAACCCTCCCATACCTAAATTTGGCAAGTTGCATAAGGTCTTTGAGCATTTGTTTATTTTGAGAGGGGGCATTTGATTCACATGTTCGGGTGGTTATTTTATTATATATGGCTTACTTGACATGATGTTTGTGACTTGTGAGCCTTTGGAGGGTGAATTTCCTTATCTTTGCAGGGCTTTGATAGGTGGAATACATTTTGTGAAGGCACAATGTCACTTAGACCTTCACTCAGGGCTTGAAGCCCACATGATGGATGTTGCACCCCCTCTCCTTAGATAGTTGGATGACAGATGTTTCCTTTGGAGGCATGAGAGGACACCTAAAAGAAGTAGATCTAGCCCCCTATTTCATAACGTTTGACCTTGAAGGTTCAAAACATCACCTTTAGGGCATGACGTTACACTTGGGGGATAGGGTTTAGTGATGGTGCTAATGATTTGATGATGACTTGGAACCTTTTTATGGAGAGAGAGACTATTTCCATGCATTGTAGCACTAGGTGGCTTCATCCATGGCCTTTGGAGGCCCAATAACTTCTTCTAGAGGCTGAAATGTCTCATTTGGGTCTAACTAGGGCTCAACATCACCCTTTTAGGGGAATATTTTTGTAAATTTGAATTTTGATTTGTAAAGGGGAAATTTATGAGATTGGCCTCCCTAAATTGTGGTTTACCCTAATGTTTTGTGGACAAATTGTTTTTCAAGGTCAAGTATAAATAAGACTGTGTTCTTTTCATTTTTAAACATAACAATCTCACTTGAGAATTACATATACATGGCTGAAATTTTCGCCCCTCTTGGGAAAATCACATATCTATCTCTTTGATGTTATTTGGATGTTAAAAACTTGTCTTGTGGAGCTAAAGTGGTGTGCTATACATTGGATTCTTGTCTCTTGCTATGGTGATGGAATTTTCTTGGTAAATAAGGGCCCATCTTGTTATTTTCTTGGAATTGGTAAGGAATTTTTGCATATTGTTGGTATTTCTTTCTTGTTTCATGGTTATTCTTTCCTAAACTCTTGGAGGAGTATAAGGGCATACACCCTCCACCAATTCTATCATTATTGTTAAGTGGATAAGCTATTTGCAAAGGTTTCTAGGAGGAGTAAAAGGGCTTACACCCTTCTAGATTTACCTTGTTCTATTTTCTTTCTCTAGGGAGTAAAATGGCTTACACCCCTAGAGAAGTAGTAGATATAACCTTACACAAGAAGACTCGATAACCCATTGACAAGGCACTAATCTAAATTTCCATTGGAGAAATAAAATCATTGCATTGGTATACATGAAATCGAGAGATATTGTGTTTGTTCAAGTTGGAATATTCTCTAAGTGTTATAAGCTTGCTTATGCCCTAAGGATGTCTACTTTGGCCAAGGAATTATCTTGCTACAATTAACTTAATGTTTCATCCATTAGGGCTGAAACAAAACTCACTCTCTTTTATCTATTGCTCACTTTTCCACCATTGAAATTTACTTGTGAAACTATATTTTTGCTCCATTGCTCATTTGTTATCTTTCTTACGGTTTACTTGTTGATTTATTTGGCTGGAATTTACTGTTGTAACACTTTTTTCTACAGCCACTTGGTAGTAATAATAACTTGTTGATAAAACCTAATAAACAGGCCTAAACGCCATTAAAGTCTTGCTATTTTCAGTGGAAGTTAAACTAAACATTGCTAGCTTAGTTTTTAATATCTTTTTCTTGACTTTTGGCAACATATTTTGCAGCTATTTGCTAATTTAATTTGCTTATATAAATCTGATATACTACTGCAATTTAGGACAACAATATTTCCTTTCTTGTCTCCTTGGTTATCTGACTTGTATCTCGATTGTTTGTCTTGTCTCGGGAAGGTTTAACATTGTCTTGCAGGTACAAAACACTTTGGAAACCTCCCTTCATCAATAAGACTTATTTCCAAGCCCTTTTTACACTTCCAAACTTGACCTATAGGGGATTCAATGGTCATTCTACCACTTTCCATCTTAATCCCTCTAGGGTCACCAAGATTCCCCCCTTGTGGTGAATTATCATCACTAAAGCGAGGGGAGTATCTATCTAAGGTGGCAGTGGGTAATTACTCTCATAATTGTCTCACTCTTGTGGATTGGGTCAGTCTTTTCCCAACCTACAATCTGTGCGATAACATTTTGGTGTCATTGTTAGGGAGGATTTTGAATCATCTTTCGTTTCCTAATGACATCTAGTAAGATTTGATCCCAA
This sequence comes from Picea engelmannii, assembly GCA_009831015.1. Taxonomy (NCBI): domain Eukaryota; kingdom Viridiplantae; phylum Streptophyta; class Pinopsida; order Pinales; family Pinaceae; genus Picea; species Picea engelmannii. Next base: position 119,237 of record ML810029.1, read on the forward strand.
AGACTTTACCCCTAAATTACCTAGAGACTCCACTTGAAGAAAGTTCCCTTTTCCTTTTATTGATGAGTCATTCATAAAGCTCGTCGGGCGACTCCACCATCCTAGAATTTGTCTTTCCAAAAGATCCTTCCCCCTGGAAGATTCAAACCTTCCAAGGTTTACCGAAGAAAGCCTCCTTTTAACTCCTTGTTGTCAAAACCCTTTTCCAAGGTAACATTCCCTTTTCCCCAATGGCTCGTCCTTGGGAAAAATATCTTTACAAGCCCTTAAACTTGGCTTCCATCATTGAATATCCCAATACTATGCCTAAAGAAACCAACAAATGGTTGTCAAAGTTTTCGGGAAACAATGTGGCCACAGTCGAAGAAAACCTCCATGCAATTGGTTGGGACATGGAAAATAAAGGAGTTGAACATGAATATGTGTCAATGTAGCTACTAGCCACATATCTTACTGAATATTCCCAGAGGTGGTTCAAAGGCTTGCCTGACAATCACCAAGCATCATATGAATATTTTGCTAAGTTGTTCAAAACAAAATGGGAAACAAAGAAAGATAATGGAATGTTGATGACTCAGTTCAACCAGATTAAGAAGAAGGAGAATGAGACAGTGAGTGAATTTGATACCATATTTGATAAGCTACATAGCTAAATCCCAAAGGATTTGTGCCCATATGAAGCAGTTGTATGTCTTCTCTATGTGAATTCCTTTGAACAACAATTTGGTTTCATCCTAAGGGATAAGAAACCCATCACTTTGGCACAAGCCAAAGAATACAGTGGAAAAATCAAAGATAATATTCTTTACTTCAATATTGAGCCATATTAGTATCCTCGTACTAGGACAAAATCAAATACGAAGACAACAACAAACAGTGCACCAGATCCAATAACTCTCCTAGCTCATAAGCTTGATCAAATGAATGCTTAGTTCGTCCAAACTCATAATCATGTTATGAACCGATTGACAAGTCTGGAAAGGAATAAATATGCTCTGAGACCTCCATTAGCCAGAAAATAGAGGGATGCTACAGGTTATAAGGAAAAACCTCAACAAGAGGAAAAGGATATCGATACTTTGAACCTTGTTGGGATGGTCAATTGGGAAGAATCACCATGGTGTTCTCCTTGTTAAGAACCACATCCAGAAGATGAATGTCCCATACAAGAGGAGGACTCCCCTGACAGTATGAACTTCATATATACAATTTTTTCTTTCCAGGATGATGATGAGTATGTGGAAATTACGTAGGAACAACTTGATGAAGTTAGGAAGAGGGGAGATAGAGAAGGTTGGCTCAAAGTTCTTAATTAATTTATCGAATATCAGGGGAAAGAATTGAAGAAGAGGGAAATCTTAACATATTCCAGAAGGAATAAAAATCATGTCCCTCCACCACAAACATCAGTTCATCCACCACCAAAGAAGCAAGCTTCATCTCGGCTAAGAAAAGAAGCTCCACCTCAAACAACAGAGAAAGTCGTCCCACCTCCCTCGCCTCCAATTCATGATTTTCTTCCAAGACCAACAAAGACGGATGAAGAGATTTGATTGAACATAGACGTCCCATCCATGATTGGAAATATGAATATGTCAGTTCTTGTGGTGGAAATGTGTAACATTCCTTCTGTCAGAAAAGAAGTGTTGAAGGCATTGAATGTACCAGATGAGGGAGAAGACCCGCTTGTGATCCTGAACACCACGTACCATGGACGGAAATGGGATTAAAACCATCCCTTTTAAATTTCTTTGGGTGTGAATGGTATCTGTTTAAACAATTGTATGTTGGATTTCATAGCCTCGACAAATGTGATGTCTTTGAAGATTATGAAATAGCTTGGCTTGAAAACAAATCGCCCATATGGAAATGTTTGTGGCATTGATTCTAAGAAGGTGAAATTTATGGTCTCGTAGAAGACGTGGAGGTCTACTTGGAAGATTTCCCTCATATTGGCCTCCTCATGAACATAGTGGTGATTGATGTTCCAGACGCTTGGGGCATGCTCTTATCAAAAATTTGGGTTGCCACGCTTGATGGATTTCTCAGCATAGACCTTACTTGTGCGCATATTCCTATGGGCAATCGTAACTTCGAGATTCTCTAAAATTGAGAGGTGTCTAGGAAGCATGTTTTGGATAGGAATGATCATGATTATAGTAGGGATGATTACTTTGATGATCATAGATGCCCAAACATGTTTTTTTGTTTCGATATGTCTAGGAATGATCCTATATTCCCAAACATGTTTTTTTGTTTCAATATGTGTAGGAATGATCCTATATTCCCAAACATGTTTGTTTGTTTCGATATGTGTAGGCACAGGTATTGCTAGGAGATGTTGTAGTTCTCATGCACTCTACGGTGAACACATCTCCCCAAGTAGTAGCCACATCTTATCCCCCATTTCTAGGGAAAACTAAGGAGATGAGGTCTCAAGGACCTCAGGTTGCAAGCATGGAGTATCGAGGGACAGACCAGCAGAAAGAGCCCTACATCACACCACCCATCATTGTGAGATCGATGGCTGCACCATTCACCACACCAGCTTGGCTCATAGAGGGTGGCAAGTCTTGGTCCATGACGTAACGAATCCATCATTATGGTAAGTTTCATATTAATAAATGAAGCATTTGAATATGTTGCAATGGGTTCTTCCTTGATTTTGAAAATGTTTTCTTGGAAATTATCCTCTTTGCCATATTTCACCTTGGTGGTTGACATTGTGTCCTAGTAAGTGGTCACCCTCTAGGAAAGGGTTTCTATTGGGGGGTCTCCTCAATGACTCATCGTACCGCTCCCACACATACTTTCCACTTTCCATGTTTATTTCCCTTTGTTTCCTCATCTTTTGGGTTTTCGGGCCACAATGACCTAAGAAGGGCTTGTACCTCATTTCATGGGAAGAAGGGGTTGAAGGCCTAGAGCCTTGTAGCTAGAAAAAGATAAAATCCAATCATAAACCTTCCAGATGCTCGCCCAAGGATCACGATAACTATGAAATATTTCTCACAAAAAACTAGGGGACATGTTATCGCACAATCTGTACTTGCCCAAAACCTAGGGCAAGTGAAAGCAGGATTGGCGTAACAGGGAGCGACCTATCACTATCACCTTAACATGAAACCTATTTCTATTTAGGAGTATATCAATGTACCCCAAGGGATACGTCCCCAGTGACCTGAGGTTTTGAGAAGGTTGAGGCCAAATTATAAGAAAGTTATCCCGCCCCCCCTCACAGGTCACTCAATTTCAAAGGGTTCTTTTATGTCTTATAGAGATAAAGAAAATGAATAATATTGTGTACCTGCCCAAAACAAGACAACAAAATATAAAAAGGGCACTTTCCAAGTACCAAAATGATATTAATGATTCATAAATGAACTCTTAAAAAATATACTAGCTGATATAAAATTGCAGCAATACAATAGTTTACAACAACAATGATAAATTTGTAACATCCACAATAACTATGCTTCAAAATGCTTGAGAAATGACTAGAAAAGGTAACTAGGAAAATTGATATTAGATAGTCACAAGCAGATTTAGCAATGTCTAGCTAGCACAACATGTCAGTTTAAAGGTCATTTTTTTGTTGTTAGATGGTTGTAGCAATCTTTTGCAACAACAACAAGTTGGTTAGTGAATTAGGCTAATCTAATCTTAGTAGGAGTTAGTGAATGTTCCAAAGAAGATAGTTTGAAAGTAGTTTAATCAATCAATCACTAGTAGTGAATAGACTAGTGCCTTCTAGGGTAATGGAGTCAATGATAGCAGCAGCAACTCTTAGAGGGAAATAACAATGATAATGCTTAGTCAAATTAGATGGAGAATATGAGAGAGGTGTTGGTAACCCAAGGCTTCAAACATCCAAGTCCTAGAGATAATTGCTAGAAAGTAAGGAAACTTAATCCCTATCGATTTCTCTTTTCCTTAGACAATTTAAAATAAAATAGGCAATAGGCAATGTAAGTAGGGTTACTAGACTGCTACAATGGTTGGACTCTAGTACCTACTTCTAGATAAGGTGTTCCTTGAGAAATTTAAACAAGTGGAAAATTATAGAGAAAAAGATAATAACTTATGTCTTTCTCTAAAGGTTTCAAGCAAGCAATTTCATAATCTTTAATATGAAACAAGTAAATTCACCATAAGCATTCATTCACCATAAATAAATGCATATTTTCTACTTACTTCACCAAGAATAATCAAGCTCAAACCCTAGTTGAAGATTTCCCACCATGAAAATAGCCAAGATACACCAAAAATGCCCCTCCAAGAAGTTCTTCACCACTTAATTTCAGCCAGTAACCCTCAAAGAGGGTTGAATTTCAGACCACGCACTTGTGTGATGAAAGACGATGAATAAAAATGAGAGTTTTTTCTCTTATGTTTACAGTATCAATAACCTTTAATTACAATTAGGTCATAAAAACGCCGACATGGACAAATTACATTAAAATCCATTTTTTACATAAATGACAATAATTAAACCTTAATTTCATCTTCAAGGGCGATGTCATGCCCTTCTAGGGTGACGTTAGGCCCCTAAGGTGGCATGCTAGGCCTAAAGTGTGGGATGTTTGGCCTCTAAATGCCCTGAATGTTGCTACATGTTCCAACTAGCACAGAATTTCCCATCATAAGTGTAAACCCTAACTTTGGATAACGTCAAGGTCATAATAATGACGTCATGTGCTCTCAAGGGTCAACGTCCAAGTGGAAAGGCAAAACCCCCCTAGGTCTAGTTCTATCGAAGTGTCCCTGGTGCAAGGTCCTTTCTTCTTGGTGCAAGCCTCTGGTTTCTTTTCCCCCCTTGTGGGGTTACAACATCCATTTGTTGGGATTTTAGCCCCATGGAGGTCCGACCTAATCATTCTCCCATATGTACCTATCCATCGGACAAAGTCCTGCATCAACAACAAGTACGCCCTCTAGAATCTCATAAGTCACAGGGATCATAGCAATGTCAATCACATCTAATAATCAAATTACCAAAACATGTGCATCAAACCCCCCTTCACCCAGAAAAATTCTCAAAAATGTTATGCGGTTTAACAAGTCAGGTTTGGAGAAGGTCTCAGGATGTCCTATCGGGCTAATCCTCCTTAAGTTTGGGGTGTTTCCCAGGTGAGAACTGATATAGATCATGTAAGTGTGTGTAAAGTGGCGTAGGGGAAATGTTTGGGCAGAGGGTGCAGTGATAACAGGGAAATGTAGGTCTTGCCTGCGGGTGCCTCTATAGAGGGTGAGTTGCACCTTGTCATGGATTCCATTGTTTCCTAGCCCATTCAATGGATTTTTATTCTTAGTCTTATTGCTTTTGGTATTTTTTCTTTTCAAGGGAAAAACTAATGGACACTATCCTGGAGTGGTGACCAGAGGTGACAACGTTACCCACAAGCATTTCACGGAAATGAGAAGGTTGGCTCGTGATGAGACCCCCTTTATTTTGGTTATGCCACCAAAAGCCACTACCCTGGTTTGGTGACCAGATAGATGGTAGTGTCATACCGCTACATTCCCATGGACCTAATAGGTCGGCTCATGATGAGACCTCCCATCCACCAACTAGTACCTTGAGTTTTGATTTATCTTATGGGTCCCCTTTTCTTACTAAGAAGCCTTTTATTTCTTTCTCGAGAATCCCTGGGAGAAGAATCTCAAAGGTGTCATTTTGGATTTTAACTCTTGCCAGTTACTTTTACCCTTTGAGCCTTTAGACCCTTCTTCCCACAAGGCAAGGTACAATCCTTCCTAGTGTGGCAAACCCTATGCCCGAAACAAGGTGGGGGGAGATGAGAGGACTAATGACGGAAAGTGGTAAGTATGGAGGGAATGGACGATGACCTTTCACATACCCGCCCAGTGGAAACTCATCCTAAAGGGGAATCAGCTTACTATGGTATTATGTCACCCTCCCAGGTATGAACAAGTTAAAGAGCATAATTTCAAAGCAAAAATGATGAAATGAAGGAAAATTAAGTGCCACATATTCAAGTGCTTCAAAAATCAGAGCGACACATACCATGATACCCAAACTCATTACCTCATGGAGCAAGACTTACTACTACTTCAGGACCAGGCTGGTGGGATGGACATTGTTGTTGCTGATAGGTGGGTTGCACTAGAGAAAAGATGGGCCCTCTAGGGCCATGCTCAAGTCATCTGGCTCTTGACACTCCATGTCTAGGACCTGTGGGCCTCGAGACATAATCTCCTTAGTTATCCCTAAGATAGAGGAAAACAAGACCCATAAAATAATAACTAATTGAACATGCCAACCAAGGTAGAGCATGTGTAGGCAATGTTTTTCGTGCTTAGAAGTCCCACACATTATCTTCAACTTGGGGAAGCATAGTGTGACGAGGGTGGAGTATGTCAAGAAACCCCATGCCCAAAATTATTACCCCCATCCACCTCATACTCTTCATATGACCTAGAGAGGGTCCACCTAGGAAATATTCCTTAACTTGGGGAATGATTCACCCAATAGGTCACCATGAAAACCCTCCCATACCTAAATTTGGCAAGTTGCATAAGGTCTTTGAACATTCTTTTATTTTGAGAGGGGGGATTTGATGCACATGTTCAAGTGGCTCTTTTATTATAGATGGATTACTTGACATGATGCTTGTGACTTGTGAGCCTTTGGAGAGTGAATTTATTTGTCTTTACAAGGCTTTGACAGGTGGAAGACATTTCGTGAAGGCACAAGGTCACTTGGACCTTCACTCAGGGCTTGAAGCCCAGATGATGGATGTTGTGCCCCCTCTCCTTGGACAGTTGGATGATAGGCATTTCCTTTGGAGGCATGAGAGGAAACCTAAAGGGAGCATATGTAGCCCCCTATTGCCCAACGTTTGACCTTGAAGGTTCAAAATATCACCTTTAAGGCATGACGTCACACTTGGGGGCTAGGGTTTGGTGATGGTGGTGATGATTTGATGATGACTTGGCACCTTTTGATTGAGATGGAGACTCTTGCCATGCATTGGAGCACTAGGTGGCTTGATTCATGGCCTTTGGAGGCCTAACGACTTCTTCTAGAGGCCAAAACATCTCATTTGGAGGCTAACTAGGGCTTGACGTACCCCTTTTAGAGGAATCTTTTTGTAAATTTGAATTTTGAATTGTAGAGGGGAAATTTAGAAGGTCGGCCTCCCTAAATTGTGGTTTACCCTAATTTTTTGTGGACAAATTGTTTTTCAAGTTCAAGTATAAATAAGACCTTGCTCTTTTCACTTTTAGACATAACAATCTCACTTGAGAATTACATATACATGGCTGAAATTTTCACCCCTCTTGGGAAAATTGCATATATCTCTGTTTGATGCTATTTGGAAGATAAAACTTGTCTTGTGGAGCTAAAGTGGTGCGCTATATCTTGGATGTTTGTCTCTTGCTATGGTGATGGAATGTTCTTGGTAGATAAGGGTTATCTTGCTATTTTCTTGGAATTGGTAAGGAATTTTTGCATATTGTTGGTATTTCTTTCTTATTTCATGGTTATTCTTGTTTAAACCCTTGGAGGAGTATAAGGGCATACACCCTCCACCAAGTCTATCATTATTGTTAAGTGGATAAGCTATTTGCACAGGTTGCTACAAGGAGTAAAAGGGCTTACACCCTCCTAGATTTACCTTGTTGAATTTGTTTTCTCTAGGGAATTAAAGGACTTACAACCCTAGAGAAGTAGTAGATCTAACCTTACACAAGAAGATTCCATAACACATTAACAAGGCACTATTCTAAATTTGCATTGGAGAAATAAAATAACTGCATTGGTATATGTGAAATTGAGAGATATTGTGTTTGTTCAAGTTGGAATATTTTATAAGTGTTATAAGCTTGCTTATGCTCTAAGGGCATCTACTTTGGCCAAGGAATTTTATTGCTGCAATTAACTTAATGCTACAGCCATTAGGGCTGCAGCGAAACTCACTCTCTTTTATCTATTGCTCACTTTTCCACCACTGAAATTTACTTGTGAACCTATATTAATGTTCTACTGCTCATTGGCTATGTTTTTAACGGTTTACTTGTTTATTTCTATGGTTGTAATTTATCTTTGTAGAATTTTTTTGCTACAACCACTTGATTGTAATAATAACTTGTTGATAACACCTAATAAACAACCCTAAACACCATTAAAGTCTTGCTCTTTTCAATGGAAGTTAAACTAGACATTGCTAGCTTAGTTTCTAATATCTTTTGATTGACTTTTGGCAACATATTTTGCAGTCATTTGCTAATTTACTTTCTGATATAAATATGATATACTGCTACAATTTAGGACAGCAAGTTTTCCTCACTTTTCCCCTTGGTTATCTGGCTTGTATCTCAATTGTTTGTCGTGTCTCGGGCAGGTTTAACGTTGTCTTGTAGCTACACAACACTTTGACATCCTCCCTTCATCAACAAGACTTCTTTCCAAGCCTTTTTTCTACTTCCAAACTTGACCTATAGGGGCTACATTGGTCATTCTACCACTTTTCATCTTAATCCTCCTAGGGTCACCGGGATTCCCCCCTTGTGGTGACTTATCATCACTAAAGCAAGGGGAGTATCTATCTAAGGTGATAGTGGGTAGTTACTCCCATAGTTGTCTCACTCTTGTGGATTGGGTTGGTCTTTTCCCAACCTACAATTTGTGTGATAACAGTGCTCAATACCAAGCCCCTCATTATCTCCACCACCCTCAATTTTTCGATTAAAACTAGGAAAACACAAGCAGCATTTTGTGTAGTTATGAAAGCCCTAAATAATCCTTTAGGTTCATAACCCTTGATAGCCTTGGATTCCTTCTATTCAAATGAGTGTAGACCCTGAGCCCACTATGTCATACGAACTATACTCCTCGCAATCTTACCTACAAATCTAAATGGAGTTGAGATGAAAGTGCTTCATATTTTTTCCCTCGAAGAATGAGGACAACCTTTGGTATTGTCAACATAACTCATTCAGAAAAAATGTGTCACAAACAAATTTAGGTAATAGATATGGGCTTCCGGCAAAACCATACAATCGGATGTACACATAATTTTCTTCATAAAAATAGTCCCCTTTCCCTTAAGAAGGGTCTAGGCTTCCACTATCAACTTATCTAGGGCATGTTCGATCAACATCTATCTAAACCTTGTGATAAACAAATCTTGAACCTTGTATAAATTGAGAGCAAACATCCAGTACCAAAATGGAATACACTAAAACTTTGTAGTAACGTCTCCTCTTGGTGCCAAATTCTTGAATCGGTTGTAGAAAAGTATTGCATAAAACAAATATGAGGCCATGAAGAATCTCCAAGTCTTTTGGAAATTTGTCAATTGATGGGAAATTCTATTTGATATCAATTCTCTCCAATCAAATATCACTCCCTTATTCACAACATAATGCATGACATAAAGGACATCCCTGAGACCCTTCACGATAGTCTCTTAGCCCACAACTCTGGAAAACATCCATACAACCTTGCAGTAAGGTTCTACCATATATGAAACATCAATATGGTAAGAAGTAGCATTTTCAGTAGTCAAGTGTGCTTACCATTCCTGCAAAATGAACACCCTGTCACCATTGGCATTCATGAAAGCATCTACATCCTTAACCTTGAAAACCCTAGTTGACATAGGGATCCTTAGTGTGTGTTTAATTGTAATGGGAGTGAGATGAACAAGGTCCTTTCTTACCTCTTTTAGATTCACAATACAATGCCTAGCATCAAACATCTCGGTGCACCATTGAACAATTTATCAAAAATAATAAACCTCGGGAATGCATCCATCTATAGCTAAACGAGAAGCCCAAATATTGCCATCTCTTTGTGCTTATTTCTCCATCTCTGAGTACCAATTATACACCAAGGTCCAGTTAAAGTCTGTATTGCTTTGAGCCAATGTATTCAACGTATCAGCACAATAAGGCTCAGAGTTTTTCTTGATGCCATATCTAATCACTTCATAGGATGAAAAACCCTAGGATAAGTATCCTTATTTAGAGATTGTGTCCTTTACGTTCATTTGCAACTTCATGTTTGAAGAAAGACCCTCCATAAAATTTTGTCACCTGAGACGATTTGGTGTTAATCTCAAAGTGACACCCCCAAAATGGGATGCATGTGAAAATAAATGCTAAATGATGGCACAAACAACAAAGGTATAAATGAAGCAAAGGGGATCATGGTCAAAGGCCTTCCACATGCAGAACGGGGGAGGCAAGAAACAATGAATGATGAACTTGTTCAAACAAAGAACACGAAAGGGCAAAAACACAGGGATCGGGTGATGGCATGCAAGATTGGAAATAGGACGTCAACTTTCCGCACTCTGCATGCAAAAATGTGGGATGCGAAAGCACAGAGTAGACAAAGAAATGGAAACCCAAAACCCCAAACTCTGCAAGAGTTGTGTGGAATGCGGGAAGCGTGAAAAGGAAATCTTAAAGAGAAAGACAGAAAAATCATTAATAGAAGGACCATTTGAATAATCGTTATAGAATGCCCGATCTTCTAGGTGGAGAGTTTTGTGGAGGATTGAGGTACAGATTTGTCCTGCCTATTGTGTTGATCTGTCGTCATCAGCACGTATCACTTCTTTCACTCCACTAAATGCCAGAGGTTGTAATTACCCGGTAATTGTAGTTACTGCTGATGGCTACTGTAATGTTGTTGCAGTAGTCCTACACTGTTTTTCTTAATATATGTTGGAATATGTTCAGTGTGTGACGACAGTTGAAACTTCATACTTCTTCAAGCAAACCTACTATTACTGTTCTTTCTTAGGTGACGATGATTATTGCTTTTTTTATGTTGTGTCCCACTGAGTAATGTTACTCTTTTTATAAAATAAGCAGTTTATTAGAGGAGGACTCAGAGCTTCACATATAGCTTGGCGGCAATGTCAAGTATCAAGTGAAGGGTCAGGGGACAATGCAGTTCCAGCTTGAGTCAAGAGGATCCTTTGATGCACAGGAGGTATTGTAAGTACCTAGCCTGTAGAAGAACTTGTTGTCCATCTCAGTCATGGAGGACAAAGGTTATGAGATTAACTTCTGGAGGGGAAAAGTGTTCATTCGCCCAGAGGGAGCCAGTCCAAACATTGTTTTGAAGATTGGAGTCTGGGATGGGAACCTATATAGACTTCAAGGCCAACCTATTCATGCATTGATGCACACCAGTGAGAGATTTTGCGAGTTGTGGCACAGGAGGATGGGGCATCTCCATCACAAAACTCTACTATTATTGAGGAAGATGGTCACTGGGCTTCCAGAGTTCAGTTTGGATCATTAGGGGGTGTGCAAAGGTTGTTCTCTTAGAGAGAATGTCAAGGCATCATTTCCTAGCAACGAGACTCGGTCCAAAGGCAATAGATTTTATACATTTTGACATTGGTGAGCCTATGTCAGCTACTTCAGTGAAGGGCACATCTTATTATGTGACCTTCATTGATGATTTCTCTAGGAAGACCTGTGTTAAATTTTTGGGTAGCAGCGGAAGATATTCTTATTGTATTGTAATTATTCATGTTGGTCCTATTGCGCCTTTGTAAAGTGTCAAATGTATTTTATAAAGTGTCATTTGTCAAGTCGGCCCTATTGCGCCAAAGTAAAAAAGTCAAATATACTTTATAAAGTGTATTTTGTAGGGTCGGCCCTATTGTGCCCTAACAAAGTGTCAGGTCTTCCCAGACCTAATTTTAGGATGGCCATTTAGTATTTATAAGATAGGCTAGCGCCTCATTTGGCATAACACACAACACAAGCTCTCTAGTCAAGAAGAGAAGTGTGCAAGTCTTAGAGAGAGACGTTATTGTAGCTGGGAGGTGATTTCGTGGAGGATCTTGGTCTATCTCTTGAGCTTATATTGGTTATGTGGTGCGCTACTCTTCCTGAGTCAAGGGTTTGAGAAGGATCTTCTACTTTGTTAGTTCTCTCTTGGAGAAAGGCATTGTTCTTGGTTGTTGAATCTATATTGAGGAAGTTTTGTTGGATTTTTCCCCTAGAGGGTTTTCCCAGGGCAAATATTGTGTATGTTGTGTATGTCATTCTTTCAGTTACCCTTTATATGCAGTTATTGTGCTAATTGATTAAAAGTTTAAGAACACTAATCTAGTTAATTGCTTGAGACGAAAATTCAACATGGTATCAAAGCAGGCCTGAAAGAAGGCATTTTCATAGCATAGAAGATCTCGTTGGAGAAGCTAAGAGCATAGGAAGACTCCCCTAAACCTAGCGCACCTCTCGTTGTGTTTAGATTCTCATTTTGACGAAGTTTTGCAATTGGTGTTGCAACTGCAGCAGCTGTTGAAACTGCCTGCAACTACATAAACCCTAGAAGGTGACGTCATCCACCTTGCTGAAGGACGTTGGGCAAAGTAAGACCATCTAGGATCTCGCCCTAGGAGGGTGCATCTAGTCCCTAGAACAAAATTCCAAAATTAAAAGTTTGAAAAAATAGGGTTTCCTCATAAACCCTAAGTAAAGGCAGTTGCAGCAGAATTTCAACTTGGCTTAGCACACTCTCTTGTAAGTAAAAAAATCCTTCTTTGAAATTTTATTTCTTATCGTATTTTTCGTCACTGGGAAAGATGACTACCAGCACTAATCTTGATGAGAAGCTTGAGGATGTTGATTGTTGATTTTTCAATAAGCTAGGCTCAAGCATGAAGTTCATTCCATTTTTAGCATTTTACTTGAACCATAAACAATTTGTTGCAGCGACCAAGATCACAAGAAGAAATACCATGCACAAGTACACAAGAAGTATCCTAGGAAACCCTTCTCAACAAGGGAAGAAAACCCAGTCAATCATTTGCTATATTCTTCAAGAGAAAGACCTCCCACACCATAAACCTAGCACACAAAAGGGTGCTCGCAAACCCTAGAAGAGTAGCGCCCAAGAGAGGTGCGCACTTTTCCCAAGAACAAGTACTCGCTGAAATTTCCAAACTCACACTTGTACCTCAATGGGGAATTTACCTTTATTTATATTAGACTGAGCCTGTCAACAGTGGTGTCTATTGGCACAATAGGGCCGACCTCAATAACTCACAATATAATTAATAATTACCTTATTCTTTCACTTTATGGTGGGGCCGACCTGTACCCTTTACATCACAAATAGGGTTACAGGTAAGTCTGAATTTTGTACAATATAGCATGGGATCTCGTACACCCACTAGTGCTCAACCACTAGGGGCACATCCATCTATGCTCAGCCACAGGGATGTCCACATCTCTATCTCATTGCGTCTCACAGGAGAACCACACTCACTAGTGCTCAGCCAAAGACACATCCAACTCAGCAGATATCTTTCTCATTGTGTCTCACGAAAGAATTATCTAGAGTATCACATCATCTCAACTCTCTGCACAAAGGAGGCCAATACATCGTTTCATCTCCGTCTCAGAGAGAACGACACACCCAGCTCATGGGCTTCCCCACACAGGGGTACACAGCATTCCATCTTCGTCTCAGAGAGGAACCACACACACAACTCATGGGCTTCCCTACACAGGGGCACACAACATTCCATCTCTGTCTCAGACAGGAACCACACACCTAGCTCATGGAATTCATCACCTCACACAAGAGCACAACGTTCCATCTCCGTCTCAGAGAGGAACCACACACCCATCTCATGGGCACACCCAACTCACGGGCTCTCTCTCAGGTCGACTCACTCAGTCTGTGTCCTGGAGGATGTCTCACGCAGCTGTAATTATCAACACTGATAACTTTCGAGCATGGAAGTATAGAGTGATGCTCATTCTAGAATAGCATGACCTAGAAGGATTAGTTAAGGAGGAATTTCCAGAACCAGAAGGAGATGAAGCCAAGACAAACCTCAAGATGAACTTGGTCAAGGCGAAGAGAATCATTGCAGATTCCATCAAGGATCACTTGATCCCTCACATCTTGTCTTTAACAACTCCCAAGCAAATGTTTGATTCCCTATCTAGATTGTATGAAGGCAAGACCATCAATCGGAAGATGACCTTGAGAACACAGTTCAAGAGTGTGAAGATGCATAACTTGGAAACTATTCAGTCATACTTCATAGGGGTATCGCAGATTAAAGAGAAACTTGGAGCTATTGGAGATCTTGTTATGACCACCTTGAATGGTCTCCCAAGATCATGGGAATCTTTCATTCAAGGAATATGTTCTAGAAGGAAATTTATGAAGTTCAGTAGGCTGTGGGAGGATTGTACTCAAGAAGAAGCAAGGTTGGCAGGACGAGAAGAAAAACTAGTTCATGATGATCAAGCCTTAGCAACACATGCAGGAAAAGAAAAGAGTGAGAAGGAAGATCATTCCCATTGCCACAAGAAGTCGCACAAATATCACAAGGGCCAAAAGGACTACTCGAATATCAGATGCTACATTTGTCAGGAATTGGGACACATTGCAAGATTATGTCCCAACTCAAAAGATAAGGTCAGAAAAGGAAAGTATAAGAGACATCACTCTCATGCCGCAGAAGATGATGAACCTTATCAGAAGAGATCTAAAGGAGATGAGTCAAGTGAAGAGTATGTTTTGATTTCTGTAAATGTGTTGAAACTGCATAGAATAGATCTACCTAGAAAATACCACACACATTTGCAGAGAGAAATTGAGAAAGAAAAAGCAAGAGAGAAAGAATGGAAGAATTCTCATTAACCGTATTCCACACTCAAAGAATGAATAATTTACAATAGATATAGGATACATGGGTAACTAATGCACCATATTGGTGGTCTAGAGTGATCTGGACACACACCAACAATTATGGGAGTAAACTGCCCCCTAGTTTAGTCTCTCAGGAAGTTACAGGAGTGAACTACCACCTAGTCTGAGTTAACTAGTCTATCAGTCTTCAGTTAACTGACTGAAACGAAGTGAAGTGAGAATATCATGGAATCATGAGTAATGCGCTAGTCTAGTGATGATCCCAAGGACAATGTGCATTAGCTGGTGATGATCCCAATGATGCATGGTGACAATCCCAATGTAGCATCTAGACTCCACTTAACTGATCAAACTGAAGTGAAAACTGAAGAGAATATTCTCCCTAGAGGAATATTCTTCCTAAAATATAAGAGACTGAATAATGACTAATAAACAAGGAAAAACATTAGGAAAAAGAAATCCTAGGTGTGTGTGAAGTAACTCCAACACCCCCCCTGAACATCACTATGGTGAAAATAAAGAATGGGTCCCGGCAACGATGCCATGTTAGGTACCCAAATACAAAAGATACACTGAAATAAACGAGGAAAGAGGGAAAACCTCATGGGAAAACCCCCCCTCAAATTACAATGCATAAAAAAAAGGAACAAAAAACAGTTGATAAGCAACCATGTCCTTCACTCCAAGAAGACCTCGCAACTGTGCAAGTTTGCACTTGTTAAATATTTTGTTGAAGATGTAGATGTCTGCACGGATCTAATGAAGTATATGCACCATTGAGATGTATACACATATCCACCTTATATTTTTGTAATGAAGAAGATCCAAATAAAGTTTGGATGAGATTATGAAAACCGTGCGGCCGTTTTCGAAAAAACGATGAAATTTTTTTGATTTTAAAATGATCATAACTTTAATTCCCAAACTCCATTTCGGACGATTTTGTTTTTTGAAATGGGATTTTTTCTCGAGAGGAATTCAAATATCCAATTTTTTTCTGCAAATTTTGCTCATAAAATATCATAATTGATTCTGATGTGCACGGCTCCCTTTTTGTCTCCTGAGATGCATGCATTGCGCATGGAAAAGTGTCTGCATGTGACCCCTGATATGCATACCATATATCTTCCACATGAAATTTAGATAACAAATCTTAAATGTAGTAGACATCATTTTCAATTAATGGAATACAAATTTGTGCAAATACTTGTGTAGAAGACTCTTCAGAATAAAATGTTTGATCTTCTGATGGCTTCTCTTCTGGCTCTAGCTTTTCAAACTCCTGCATGAAATCTTCACAATCTTCTTTATTCCTGAATAGAACCTTCAATCTGGTCCATAATTCATTTGGATTTGAGTCTTGTGAGAAATCATATACTTGGTGGAGAATTTTTGGAGAAATAGACAAGCAAATAAATCCTATGGCCATATCTTGTCTATTGAGAAAATCATTTTTCTCATCGGTGGAATCAGGCTCTACTTCCATTGCCATAGTTATTTGGTACAAGCCTCTGCATCTGAGTTGAAGAATAATTTTTGGCTTCCACTCAAAATAGTTATGAGGTGTGAGAAGTATTGTTGGTGAATAATCCATCTTTCTGCGTTCTTCAATCTTCAGTACCTTCAAAAATAATTTGGTGTAGTTTTTGCTTAATAGTCTGTCGACTCTGATACCATGTAAATGTGTTGAACCTGCACAGAATAGATCTAGCTAGAAAATACCACACACATTTGCAGAGAGAAATTGAGAAAGAAGAAGCAAGAGAGAAAGAATGGAAGAATTCTCATTAACTGTATTTCACACTCAAAGAGTGAATAATTTACAATAGATATAGGATACATGAGTAACTAATGCACCATAGTGGTGGTCTAGAGTGATCTGGACACACAACAACAGTTACGAGAGTAAATTGCCACCCAGTCTAGTCTCTAAGGCAGTTACGGGAGTGAACTGCCACCTAGTCTGAGTTAACTAGTCTATCAATCTTCAGTTAACTGACTGAAAGGAGTGAAGTGAGGAGGAGATCATGGAATCATGAGTAATGCGCTAGTCTAGTGATGGTCCCAAGGACAATGCGCATTAGTTGGTGATGATCTCAATGCTACATGGTGATAATCTTAATGTAGCATCTAGACTCCACTCAACTGATCAAACTGAAGTGAAAACTGAATAGAATATTCTTCCTAAAATATAGGAGATTGAATAATGACTAATAAACAAAGAAAAATAAATCCGAGGTGTGTGTGAAGTAACTCCAACAATTTCAACTCTTACCAGATCATTCACCCATGGAAGTTTATGGGTGTTCTATATGCACTAAAAACCCTCAATTAAATTGTCAACCCGAGGTAAGTAAACTTAGAGTTGTAACACTATATATGCCAAGGTAGAAAAGCTAGAGGTAGTATAGTCTAACTAAAGAAATGGTCTATCTAAGGGCTAATCTACTTAAGCAAATATTATCAATGATCAAAACCCTATCAAGGAACTTAAACTATTTACCCTAAGTAACTTTTGAACAATGGATCGATGGATTGTCCTAAAGAAGCAAATGAAAACCCTAAAATGAACAAGTTAACTTAACCAATCTAATGAGCAAAAGCAAGTCATCTATTTAATCTATTTGATGAACAATAACAATAGCAAACTAATCTAATTAATCTATTCAAATTCAATGAGCAGCAACAAGTAAGAAAATAAGCAATTAAATAACTTAACCTATGAAAACTTATGCAGCAAGTAAACTAATTAAAACTACTTAACAGGTAATTAATCAACTATTAAGCAAGTGAACTCTATTCTTAAGATAAACTTCATAATTACTTCTAATCTACAAAATGAAATCTTAACCTACTGAATTGAAAGCATTATGACAATATTCAAAGATTAATCAACAACTACTCTTTAATCTACAATAACATGAAAACTTCAAATATAATGTTGATGATTATGTCTTCTGTGTCTTATGACATCACGATGGCATTTAACAATTAATGATAACTCAAGAGAAATAAACTCAATATTAACTTCTATAGCGAAGTGAAAGGTATGAATCAGGCAATCTAACGAGAACTTAGCCATTATAGAAGAAATATCAACTACCCCGGAAATCCATGTGATCCTTCAATTTATGCATTCATCATCAACAATAAGAAAACACTATTCTACTGAATTCAAATGTACTCCTATGCTAATGTAAGCAAATTCACACAATTAGAAACTTACAACTAAGAACTAAACTCAAAATCAAACTTCAAATTAAAATTGCAATCTAAATCTAGAATGGAAATTGCATGAAGTAAACTAAACTAATCCTATTCTTAACAATTTAAATTGCAAATGGAAATACTCATAAAAACATAACTCAAAATCCTATTTCTATTTCAACATATGACAAAAGAATTAATAAGCAAACTAATTGAGCAAACTAGATAAGCAAATTGAGAACTGAAATCAAAGCTAATAACTAATCATCCATCGAAACCTTGCCAAAGAAAACATTATCTCAATACTCTGTTTTAACTTCTAACTATTCTATTGCAGCATACAGAAATTCTAACTATCATTTAATCACACAACGAGGTTAGTGGCTAAGCTTGCAATCTATTTCCTACTAATTAAAAAAGACACAGCATATTAACTATCCTTCATAAGCAACGTGTAAAAAGGAAACCTGAAACAATTAAACTACGAATCAACAAATATACAGTAAGTAAAAAATGATAAAAACACATGTGCATGAAAATGAAAGAAATAGCAATTACACAAGTTAACTATCTAACTATTCACCGTCTACCACCGGTGGGCCCCCCAGTAGGTCGTGGCTACTCCTCAACAGTGAATCATGAGCTCAAGCAACACGATTTTTTCATTTGAATTAAAAACACGGTCTTACACGAATTTATGAAAATGTCTCGAATTATACAGTAAAAACAATGCTAGCTTCACAATTTTGAACTTAACACTTGTCTTACCACTACTGTGGTATTTATAGGAGTTACAAGTCAAGAGGTCGACCATTGGAAGGGTTGCCTCCTCTAAAAACAACAAATTACATTAAATATGTTTTAACCGTCGGTGTCTTCTAGAAACAAAGCGAGCCACTCAACGCTCGGCATAACAACCCAATCCAAGATGTCAAGAGCCACAGTTTTAGTGCAAGATGGAGTGTCGGACGCAGTACCGGATGCAGTGACGGATGGAGTACCAGATGAGTTGTTGGATGGAAAAACGTCATGTGATTTTTCCCTGTGACACACAGATCATGTATTAGCTCTTTCGAATCATTAAATTATGTTGAATTAAACTTAAAACCATCACAAAACTTCAATTATACGTACCTAGTATAAGTTATGACGATTTGGTATAAGAATCCTTCAAAACTTATTCAAAATAGTAAAATACAAATATAATACTGAACAAAAAGGATCTAATCATTATCATTAATTTATCCAAATCACGAGCCCAACATTACCCCCACACCTAAGATTTGCAGGTCCCACTGCAAACAAAAATGAATTGCCCCACATGACTAAACTTGTTGAGAAGGATTAGCTTTAGAAGCTTCTCCCTCTTGCCCTGAAGATTGTTTCTTGTGCTTCTTATGTTGTTTCAATTATGCCCTAAGGTTGTGATTGGCTTTGGTCATTTCATCAACCAATCGTTGACGAAAATTCACCTTTGCTTGGAGTACTTCATTGTCATGGTGAAGATGTTTGTCCAAAGTCTTCCTCTCTTCCAATTGTTGCAGCAG
This sequence comes from Picea engelmannii, assembly GCA_009831015.1. Lineage (NCBI taxonomy): Eukaryota > Viridiplantae > Streptophyta > Pinopsida > Pinales > Pinaceae > Picea > Picea engelmannii. The sequence continues at coordinate 138,662 of ML810029.1, forward strand.
CTGATCATTTTCATGTTGTAGCTTTTCAATGGTTGGAGCAAGATCAGATATCTCAGAGGAGGGCTTAGATCCCTTGAAAGATGTATAAAGTCTATCAGTTTTAGGGTCTGGTCTAGGCATCTGTGAGGTAGGAGTAACAAGGGGTTTATGAGGAGAAGTAGGCTCATATTTTGTCTTTCTATGAGGCTTCAATTCTTCTGCAGACACTTCCCTAAGTATTTTGTGAGGGCTTTAGAGATCGGAGGATACTTGGATAGGATCCAAAGTGGTCGGGGGGTTTTCATAAGGTTTTCCTCTTGTATTTCAGGTACTCTTTCGAAAATATCCTTTATTAAATCGATTAGATCCTCTCCTATTTGTGGGGACCATAGGGAAGTCTTGTTGAATTAGCTCTTGTAAATTTTTGGGTACAGGATCAATAGACGTTGAAGGCATTCGAGGGTTAGCAATAGCCTTCTTGGTCTTCTTGCCCGATGAGGTTGCAAGGGTATCAACAAGATTCTTGGACTTTTGGTCTGGTAAAGAAATAACTTGGGCAGGAGGGTTTGGAGTCTTTGGAGAATGGGGTTTGGGTGCAGTAACAGTCCCTCGATCAAGTGTCTTCTTGCTCGTCTTGATTGTAAGATGAGGGTTTGCAAACTGGTAAATGAACTCATCCCATGTTTTCCCTTGTTTTTCCAACTCGACTGAGACAAGTAGTTTGATAAGGCCATGGTGAAATAGGTTGTTATGGGGATTAGTTACATTCTTCCTTACTTGGGAAAACATCTTCTCAAGACTCTTTAAGAATTAAAATGGAAAATTCAATGGCTTATCGAACTGAAAGTGAGATAATAATCGAAAGTGACAGGATTTAAAGATGGAATATCTACCTTCACAAGTGATCAATCTGGTGATGACTATGAGAGGGTTAATTAGTTCCTCTTTGATCTACTCCTTGGAGTATCCCTTAGCTCCAGAGATATTTTGAAATTCATGTTTGAAAACCCTGTTATAGCTTGATTGTGGAAATTGGTGGTGTTTAAACCATCTATCCCCAACTCTTGGAAGATTTTTGGCTAAGGCAATGGATTCCTCAGAGACCACGAAGGTGAGAGACCCCACACACGCCATCTTTCAATCAAATCCGAGGGCGAATTGCATCGAAACGTCGTCATCTTGGCTCTGCAGATGAGCCAAGAACGACCCCCAACCTATGCAAAGGAACACTTCCCTACATTGTGCGAACTCGGGGATGGTAAAGAGGTCAGCATATGAGGATGGATCATATCGTTTGGGCATGGTGACGGTGTGGAGAAATGGATAGAGGGTGAATTCGACAGAGGACGGGCGCGATTAGGCAAAGGTTGAGCGCAATTAGATAGAGGTTGAGCGCAATTATACAAGGGTTGGGCGCAATTAGACCAGGGATGAGCACAATGAGAAAAGGGTGAGCGTAAGGCATAAATGGGATAACCAATTGAGCGATCCCTCCATTTTTCAATGCGCCCAGGGGGGAAACAGTTGCATTCATCAATGAATTCACACGCACGAGTTGCCATGTGTGAGCATGAATGCGCCAATTTCGAATTTGAAGGCATGTTTTGGGAGGAAATCGTAATGATGAAGAGGTTAGATCACTGTCCAAATCTTTGACTTGGACATTTGATCATAAAAATGTCTAAGGATTGCATTATTTAATCTTAATTTCCATGAACTAATTCAAATAAATGCAATTGATTCCTAGTTACCTGAAATTGTGGACAGTTATTGGTGTATACTTCTCGTTTGAACTTTCATATGGCATGTCGTCTGACACCTCATATGTTCTTTGAAATGGCACCTCATAGGGCACTCCATATGGTACCTCTGTGCGAAATGCAATTTTATTCCTCCTGTAATGGATGTTTTATCCACAGTCTGCAGTCTTAGAATGATTTTGACAGTCATAGTGAATAGGAGCAGAGGTAGAGTATTGCATTATTATTTGTTTTTCCATCATGCTCACTCAATCCGTTCCTTTATCTCGCATAAGACATGTAATCTCAACTCTGTAATGAGCAGTCTGTAACAAAAATAAACTAGTTAAGTGGTCTATTAAGGAAATGTACAGTAGTTTATAACACACAGGGAATTAGCATTTCAAAAATAAAATAACTGCTGATGTCATACCCTGTGTCATGAAAACAATACATAGAAATTTTTACAAAGATTTTACTTCTTCTAGGCAGTATTGTCATTTGTCAACTCATGAAACCCCTCCCCCACACCTAAGTATTGTGACACCTCACAATCAAAAATATAGGAAACCAGTCAATTCTCCCAATAGTCGAAGATTTGAAACTTGTCAAGTGTAGAGATAAATTTCGCATATCGGACTGACAAGACGGTTAGAATATGGCCCCACCTATAGGATAAGAGATCCTATCTATAGACAAGAAGAGGTAGGCGAGAGAGTTTCAATATAGTCTCAAAGTTAGTTCCCAATGGAAAATTTATGGAGTTCATTAACCTTAGCTTAATCATACATACTTTGTGTCAGCTTTGTCTACAAGTAATGTCGTACATCATGATAAGTTTAAATTTTGTATTTATTTTTTGTCAGATTATCATCCTCGCTAGGTAGAATGTCTCGCTGCCAGCAAGCTTGTTCAGTACTCCAGCGGGTTTACTTAGTCATACCACAGGCCGATACCCACTGCCAGCAGACTTGTTCAATATCCCGGCGGGTTAGCCTCTTACACCCTTAAAGACTAGCCCTCCATCTTTTAAGATTTTAATATAAAATTGCTTTGTGCAAGAAGATGGGGAGACAACTCTGAAAACAAATTTTTCTCTCTTTGTTTTTAATTGGGATGGTATTTATGTTAGAGGATGACTTTCCGTTATATATTCCTTAGTGATTGTCCTGATGTAAGGGGTACTTAAGCATATGTAGCCTATCTAAATATATGATATAATCAAGTATTTTTAGTGTGTAGTGGATGGTACTATTGGGAAAGAACAGAAAGGTATCTTTAGGCTCAACTCACTTTCTTTTTTTTTTTTATGTTTCCATGGCTAACCGCTAATCAGACCTCCTTGTTACTCTTTAATAAATATACTTTACTCACTTACTCATGTTTCTTGGGGAAACTGTACGAGATACCTCTAAGCTTGATGGTTACGGTATCACTTCCTTACATAGTGGTGAAGGTTTTCAAAAGCAACTTCTTCTTAAGATGCCTTGAGAAAAAGAAGATGAAAATATTTTCAAAAATATGGCCAATTACAGCAAGTCATTATTCATTTGATTCTTAGCAGACAACAAGGTTCAAGTATAACAATGTTTTGAAGAAAAACCCTTCCTTTAAATCTCCTTGAAACTGTCTACTCCTAGTGAAATAAATACCTACAGAAATCTCTAGAATTGTTTATTAAGAAAATTCAAATTTATTTACATATGTACAGTCGAAAATTCAGAAGATATTCAAGAACAAGGGGGGACTTCCCCATATACTAAGGCCAACTCCTTTTCAGTCGACATGACCTGTAAAAAATCTTCTTTGGAAATGGGCATGTGATAAAGTTTGAGTCGGTGTCCATTTACTACAAAGGAGACTTGTCCATCGTCAATTGTTTTGATTTTCACAGCTCCATTGTCATATAGGTGACTACCTCGTAAGGACCCAACCACCGAGTGGTAATTTTTCCTTTGAAAGTTTTAAATCGGGAGTCAAACAACAAATCCCAATCACCAGGTTGGAAGTGTTTCTTCTTAATAAACTTGTCATGCCACTTGCTCCTCTGGTTTTGGACTAATATTTTTCGTTGGATAGCATCTTGCCTGATCTAATCCAACTCATTTAATTGTAGGGCTTGTTGTTTCTGAGCCTCATCTAAGTTTAGTCCCAATTCTGTGGCAATATGGAAGGTCCTTACTTGAAATTCTATTGGTAGAAGTACTTGTTTCTTGTACACTAGCTCATAAGGGGTATGCCCAGTGGTGTTTCTCCAGGTGATTTGATATGCCAACAAAGCCTCTGGAAGCCTATCAACCCAATCTCGATGATGTAATTAAACAGTCTTGATTAAGATAGCTTCCAGAACCTTTTTTGTAGACTCTACCTGACCATTAACTTATGGATGGTATGGAGAAGATTTACAGTGTTTAATCCCATATTTCTCTGTTAGTTCTCTCATCATCTTGGAAGTGAATTGAGTGCCTTGGTATGTAACAATTTCACAAGGAAAACTGAAACGGGTAAAGATGTCTTCATAAATAAATTCGACAACAGATTTTTCTGTAGCCCTAAATAGGGCTTTTGCCTCTACCCACTTGGTGACATAGTCTATACAAACCAAAATATGATTTTTCTTACGAGACATGGGTGAAATTGGTCCTACAAAGTCAAAGGCCTATTTCTCGAAAGGTTCTATCATAACTTGGGCACGAAAGGGAATTTTGTCAGATGATGTGGGTCTTCCTATCCTTTGACAGCTATCACAACTCCTCACATACTTGGCAGCATCCTTAAAAATGCTAGGCCAATAGTAACATGAATGTAACACCTTATATGTTGTACATTTTTCAAAAAAATGGCCACCACATGGTCCATCATGAAAACTTTGTAGTATTTCTGGTATCTCGTCTTCTCGAGCACATCTACAAATAATCAAATCAGGACATGTACGAAAAAGTCCATGGCTAACCCAAGAGTAATTGGCACTCTGCGTAATAATTCTACGCTTTTCATGAGGTGACAAATGAGACCGTAACTTCTTAGTAGCCAAATAGTTTGTCATACCTGCAAACCATGGGGTATTTACAGAGAGGGAAAAAAAGGTGCTCGTCTAGGAAACTATCATCTACAGGAATATCATCTTCCTCATTTTTTATTCGTGAAATAAAATCAGCTACCAAATTCTCTTTTCCAGGTCGGTCAAGCACGATGATATTAAACTCTTGCAATAGAAGGAGCCACCTAGTCACGCGGCCATTAGTTATTGGTTTATTCATGAGAAATCTAATGGCAGAATGATCTGTATGTACAAATATGTTGTAACCTGTGATGTAGTGGCGAAACTTATTGATAGCATGAACTACTGCCAAGAATTCCTTCTCGGTAACTGTGTAGTTTAGCTCGGCAGGGGACAATTTCTTGCTCACAAAATAAATGGCATAGGATTGTTGGTCTTCTTTCTGCCCTAATACTCCTCCTATTGTGGTGTCGGAGGCATCAGTGGATATTTGAAATGGGAGAGCCCAATTGGGCCCCCTAAGAATGGGTGCCACAGGCAGCTTAGATTTTAGGGTTTCAAAGGCAGTTTGACACTACTCAGTCCAAAGAAAATCAACATCCTTTATTGACAATCCAAACATCGGCGCAACAATCTTTGTAAAATTTTCAATAAACAGTCGGTAGTATCTGGCATGTCCAAGAAATCTTCTCACCTCTTTCTGAGTTTTGGGGCGTGGAAGTCTAGCGATGACCTCAATCTTTTTCGAGTCGACTTTGATCCCTTCAGATGAAACGTGATGTCCCGTAACCACTCCTTCGGTCAACAACATTTTACATTTTTCATGAATTAGAAACAAGTTCATTTCTTGGCATCTGATAGGGACTTTTTCTAAATTTTCTAAGGCTTCCTGGTAAGTATTTCCATATACTGTGAAGTCATCCATGTATACCTCCACACAATCATGAATAAGATCAACAAATATCCCTAGTACTGCTCGTTGAAATGTGGCAGGAGAATTACACAATCCAAATGGAAAGACCCTATAGGCATAGGTGCCCCAAGGACAAGTAAAGGTAGTCTTGTCTTGATCCTCGAGTGCTATGAGAATTTGATTTTACCCGCTATATCCATCTAAAAAGGAGAAATATTTCTTTCCAAACAGGGTATCCAAAACTTGGTCAATGAAAGGAAGAGGAAAGTAGTCCTTTAGAGTGGCTTTGTTGAGTTCTCGGAAATCAACACAAATTCTCCATTTCCCAATCACTTTCTTTGGAACTACTACAAGCGAGGACACCCACTTACTGTTGGAGATGGGATAAATAAATTTGACATTTAATAACTTTTGGATCTCCTATTTTACTATATCTTTGAGTGTTGGGTTCATCCTTATCTGGGGTTTCCTAACAGGTGTTACTTCCCCCTCGGTATATATGTGATGGATACATGTGTCAGGGTGTATACCCTTCATTTCAGTGTATTCCCAGGCGAATGCCCCTGATTTCTCTTTAAGGATACTTACTAACTTCTTTTGTTGGTCTGCATCTAGCCCTGAGTTTATATGTAGAAATTTTCTTGGACTAATCTCGTAGGGCATGTTATAAGATATGGTAGACTCATCTATATCAAAGATAAAAGATGTCGAAGACATAATGGATGGGTCCAATTGTTCCTAAAATTCTTCCCCAAACATGTACTCAAATTGGAGAAAATATTGTGGAAAATCAACACACGTGATAGCAGAAATAAACTGGTTTAGCACATTTTTCATTGTGTGCTCCTAAAGTGCCCAGGCATGGTCACTTGGCAACACGGGTTCTTCCCAGTCCTCATTCTCATATGGACATTCAAGCCACCATATATTCTCCATGATAGGTTGGGTTGGAGGGTATATGGTGAGCTTTTGGATAGAAAGTCCATTTGAGATGGTCATTTCTCCCTCTCTACAGCCAATAAATGCATTGGTTGTGGCTAACCAAGGTATTCCCAAAATAACGGGATGGCTTTTGGTAGGATTCTTTGAGTGGATGACCAGAAAATCTACCAGGTACTCCCATGAGGCTAAAGTAACTATGATATCATCCAAAATTCCTCCAGGTATAACCCTAGTCTTATCTGCTAATTCCAAAATGGTTGGGGTAGATCTAAGAATAGGTTTTAACTGTAATTCCTCCAAGGTAGTAATGGTCATAACATTGATGGATTCCCCTAGGTCTATGAGAGTGCTCCCAATGGAAACCTCATTAATGGTTATGGTCACTACGGGGTTTCCTGGGTTTCCGTATTTTTCTACCTTAAGTTGCTCTGATATGTACTCAGAAATTTATCCTATCAAATGTACTGTTGGAGGATCCTTCTGCTTCCTTCATGGCTTCTTAATACACAATTATTTGACCACCTTACTATAGATTGGAATATCCTTAATGTATTGTAGCAAGGGAATCTTGACAAAAATATTCTTCAATTCATTCAAGATGTCAAATTCCGGTCGGGTGGTTGGTTTCTCGATTACTAATCTTTCTAGATAAGGAGGGGCCTTCGTAATTTGTGAAGGTTCATTTTGGGGAAGCTTGGGTTCTTGGTTCTTAGGAATAATGACATCTTCCCACCTAGTGTCATCTGTGTGTTTTTTGGGGGTTTCCTCTTCTTCTTCTTCCTAGATGACTATTGAAGGTCTATGCATGTCCAGAAATTTTCCTGACCTTACTTGAATCTCTTGCAATGGAACAAGAGAAATAACATATGTCGGGAAAGCCTGCATCTCAACATTGTGAAGAGGTTGAGTGGGATTATTATTGGGATTGGGCAACAGTTGTGTTAATAATAATGTTGGTATTGGGGATCTTGCATTCTAATATTGTTGTGGTTGTTGTTGTGGAATAGGAGGTAAAGGTGGTGGAACAAAACCTGACAGAATTTTCAGAATGTTCGGTGGAAACTGAGGGTAAGGATGGTTGGTCATAGGGACAGGTGGAGCTTGAGGGTTCCCTTGGTTGTGTCCTCCTCTCCATCCTTGAAGACAAGGATGTTGGTACTTTGTAGACCAATTTTTCCAACTTGGTGAGTTCCATTGTTGTGGTTGTTGATGATAGGGTGGAACTTGAGGTTGTGGATCTGGGTATGTAGGTTGGTTCCTAGGCTGCCATGGCCTCCTAGGTGCATAAGAGGATTCCACAGGATCCCCACTCCTATATATGGCTAACAAATCAGGCAATGATGGACACTTTTCAGTTGAGTGTTCCTCTATGCAGAAGCCATGAAATGAAATGTTATCTAATGGGCATTCCCTTGAGGAATGCCTCCTCCTGCATCTTGGGAAATATATGCTCAATGTTGCATTTTCCTCCTCCTGTTTCTTTTTAATATTGAGGGTGTCCAACTGGGAACCTATTGTGCTTAAGATATATGTTTCGAAATTCTCTAAAAGGTTCCCTATCTCTACTCTCGTGATACCACCTGAACTAACTGGTTTTAAGTTTCTACTGTAAGGATCTCGAACATTCTTCCATGTTTTATCTCTACTCCTTGAGTAATTTTTACACATTTCACAGATTTCGGAAAATGGTTTGTAGGAGATGTCACCTGATGCCATCAGGTTAAGTATCTCCAGGTATTCTTCTGAAATCCCTTTGAGGAAAAGATCCCTAACTACATCATCTGGAAGGTCATGGTATTTTGATTTCTGGGAGATATAAGAAAATTGTTCCATATAATCATCGAGATTCTCGTCTTCTAACTGTTGGACTTTGAAAATATCGTTACGAGACTCCTTGGTATTGCAGTAGTATTGGTACTTCTTAAGAAAGATATATTTCATGGCTTCCCAAGACCTAATACTAGACTCTCCCAACCCCATGAACCATCTTAGTGCAGATTCCTTGAGGGTGGTAGGAAAGAGTTTTAGTTTATGGGCATCTTGTAAGTAGTTGTAGCTCCTACACAAGATGTCGAACTCAAATAGGAAGGTATCTGGATCTTCACTGCTTTTACCATAAAAGGTGGGAAGTGCTGAGAGGAGAATATTTTTCATATTGACATTCGGTGTGGAGTCCAAAATTGGAAACCCTAAGGTAGTTTCGGTTTGGTTTCCAGCTTCTTCTCCCTCCTCGTGTCTTACATTGTTATGATCCTCCTGATCATCCATACTAGTTTGGTTTCCAAAAAGAGAGTACCTAAGTGGTTTTATCCTTGGAGAGAACAAGGTATCCCAAGGTTCTTGTCTAAGAAAGGTATCCCTCTGATGGGAAGGTCTTCCTACTGTTTGGATGTCTAGGACTCTACTCGAGCCGGTTGAGATTAATGGTGCCAAAGTTTCTGTGTCAATTTGAGAGACAATTATATTGGTTGAACTACCAAACAAAGTATTCACTTGTTCAGGGTCTATGATATATTCAAAATTAGGATCTCCTGATGGTGGTAAGAAAACAAAGGTTGTATTGTTTGGTTCTGTGGAAGGCTTGAGTGGTCTTGCCTCCTGTCCCATTATTACTAATGCTTCAATTTTTTTTTCTATAGTGCTCCATGTCTTAGTCTCTTCAGAGACTGCTTTAGCTCTTTGGGTTGAGCTAGTTCCTGTTTTCGGTACCAGTATGAGAAGGATATGAGTGGAATGTTCCTTCCCCCAAAAATATCGGAAGGAACCTTGGTTGAAAGATCTGATTTGGATTTAATGTATCTACCTTTTGGGTCCCTAGGTCTTTTCATGAAAGCAAACAACAAAACGAAAAACTACCATTGGGTTTGGGGGAACCTGCTATAACAGATGCGCAGGTTCTTACCTCTCGTCTTAAAGTTCCCCCGCCACCAAACTAATGCTAAAGTTTATAAATGATCTATTTTTTAACTATTTCCTACCTTAAGACAACTCCCCAACAACGACGCGAAAAAATGATGGGTGTTCTATATGAACTAAAAACTCTCAATTAAATTGTCAACCCGGGGTAAGTAAACTTAGAGTTGTAGCACTATATATGCCAAGGTAAAAAATCTAAAGGTAACATAGTCTAAATAAAGAAATGGTCTATCTAAGGGCTAATCTACTTAAGCAAAGACTATCAATGATCAAAACCCTATCAAGGAACTTAAACTATTTACCCTAAATAACTTTTGAACAATGGGTCGATGGATTGTCCTAAAGAAAAAAATGAAAACCCTAAAATGAACAAGTTAACTTAATCAATCTAATGAGAAAAAGAAAGCATTCTATTTAATCTATTTGATGAACAATAACAATATAAAGCTAATCTAATTAATCTATTCAAATTCAATGAGCAGCAACAAGTAAGCAAATAAGCAATTAAATAACTTAACCTATGAAAACTTATGCAACAAGTAAACTAATTAAAACTACTTAACATGTAACTAATCAACTATTAAGCAAGTGAACTCTATTCTTAAGATAAACTTCATAATTACTTCTAATCTACAAAAGAAAATCTTAACCTACTGAATTGAAAGCATTATGACAATATTCAAAGATTAATCAACAACTACTCTTTAAGCTACAATAACAAGAAAACTTCAAATATAATATTGATCATTATGTCTTTGGTGTCTTATGACATCACGATAGAATTTAACAATTAGTGATAACTCAAGAGGGATAAACTCAATATTAACTTCTATAGCGAAGTGAAAGGTATGAATCAGGCAATCTAACGAGAACTTAGCCATTATAGAAGAAATATCAACTACCCTGGAAATCCATGTGATCCTTCAATTTATGCATTTATCATCAACAATAAGAAAACACTATTCTACCGAATTCAAATGTACTCATATGCTAATGTAATCAAATTCACACAATTAGAAACTTACAACTAAGAACTAAACTCAAAATCAAACTTCGAATTAAAATTGCAATCTAGATCTAGAATGGAAATTGCATGAAGTAAACTAAACTAATCTTATTCTTAACAATTTAAATTGCAAATGGAAATACTCATAAAAACATAACTCAAAATCCTATTTCTATTTCAGGATATGACAAGAGAATTAATAAGCAAACTAATTGAGCAAACTAGATAAGCAAACTGAAAACTAAAATCAAAGCTAACAACTAATCATCCATCGAAACCTTGCCAAAGAAAACATTATCTCAATACTCTGTTTTAACTCTGTTTTAACTTCTAACTATTCTATTTCAGCATACAGAAATTCTAACTATCATTTAATCACACAACGAGGTTAGTGGCTAATCTTGCAAGCTATTTCCTATTAATTAAAAAAGACACAGCATATTAACTATCCTTCATAAGCAACCTGCAAAAAGGAAAACTGAAACAATTAAACTATGAATCAGCAAATATACAGTAAATAAAAAATGATAAAAACGCATGTACAAGAAAATGAAATAAATAGCAATTGCACAAGTTAACTATCTAACTATTCATCCAGACCACTAGTGGCACCCCCAGCAGGTCGCGGCTACTCCTAAACAATGAATCACGAGCTCAAGTAACATGATTTTTTCATTTGAATTAAAAACACAGTCGTACACGAATTTATGAAAATGTCTCGAATTACGCAGTAACAACAATGCTAGCTTCACAATTCTTAACTTAACACTTGTCTGACCACTACTGTGGTATTTATAGGAGTTACAAGTCGAGAGGTTGACCACTAGAAGGGTCGACCTCCTCTAAAAACAACAAATTACATTAAATGTGTTTTAATCGTCGGTGGTTTCTAGAAACCAAGCGAACCAATCAACACTCAACATAACAACCCAATCCAAGATGTCAAGAGCTCAGTAGCTGGAGGCCACGAGCACGAGCAAAACCCATGTCGTTGATTTTCTCATCACAGGCCGACGATATAACAACCGCCAACTCGCCCATGGTTTTAGTGCAGGATGGAGTGTCAGAGGCAGTACCGGATGGAGTACTGAATGCAATGTCGAATGGAGTACCAGATGAGTTGTTGGATGGAAAAACGCCATGCGATTTTGCCCTATGACACGGAGATCGCGTATTAGCTCTTTGGAATCATTAAATCATGCTGAATTAAACTTAAAACCCTCACAAAACTTTAATTATATGTATCTTGTATAAGTTATGATGATTTGGTATAAGAATCCTTCAAAACTTCTTCAAAATAGTAAAATACACATAGAATACTGAACAAAAAGGATCTAATCATTATCATTAATTTATCCAAATCACGAGCCCAACAAAAGTGACACATGGCTCATTGACGGTGGTGCCTACAATCACATGACCAGATATAAGAACTCATTCTCAAATCTGATACAAAAGGATTCACTCCATAAGGTGAAACTAGGCGATGATTACCAGTACCCCATCAAAGGAGTAAGAGAAGCATCTTACAGATTGGATTCCTGAAAACCATTGAAGATGAAGGATGTGTTATATGTTCCTAGATTGAAGAAGAACCTTCTTTCCATCTCCACACTAGATGAGAAAGGATTCAGAGTCGCTTTTGTAGATGGTGAAGTACTTATGTGGCCAAAAGGAAAAATCATTAACGATGCAGTAGTGATTGGTGTCCAAGAGAGAGGCTTGTACAAATTGAAGGGACACTCAAATTCAACACTTGTACATAATACAGTAACTCTGTGTGAAGTATGGCAAAGAAGATTCACTCATCTACACTACAAGGAATTACCAATTGTAAGCAATATGGTGAAAGGTTTACCAGAGATTCAAGTAAACCATGAAGGCATATGCAAGGGATGCGCACAAGGGAAGAACGAGAAGAACCCATTTCCAAACAGCAATAGTAGAGGAAAGGGAGCACTAGACATAGTATATTCAGATGTATCTGGACCAATATCAGCAAACTCATTAAGCGGATATGTATACTATGTCTCATTCATTCATGATTACTCAGGTAAAACCTGGATTTATTTATTGAAAAATAAAAGTGATGTATTTAGCAAATTCAAAGAATTCAAAGCTCTTGTAGAAAATCTCTCTGAAAGAAAAATAAAGACTATGAGGTCAGATAATGGAGGAGAATTCACATATGATGAAATCAAGACATTTTGCAAGGAATTTGAGATTAAGAGGGATCTCTCTACTACCTACAATCCTCAGTAGAATGGTGTGGCATAGAGAAAGAACAGAACAATCATGGAAGCAGTAAAAGCAATGATTCATGATCAAGACTTACCAATGCATTTATGGGAAAAAGCAGCTAGGACTGATGTATATGTGTAGAACATAAGTCCTCAGTAAGTACTTAGGAACAAGACATCAGAAGAGATGTTTACAGCTGAAAAGCCAGAGGTCAACCATCTAAGAATATTCAGTTTTCCAATATATGTACATGTCCCCAAAGACAAGAGATCCAAGTTGGACCCTTCAGGCAAGAAGGGTATCTTTGTCGGATACAGCGAGACATCGAAGGCATACAGAGTTTACATCCTTGGTCACCGGCAGATTGAGACTAGCAGATATATTACCTTCGATCAGTATATAAATTTTAATAGATTGAGACAAAACCATACAGATGAGGTTCATTATGAAGAACATGTAGCTCCCAGAGTTGGAGATACAGATGCAGGCACTGATGTAGTACCAGAAGAACATGTTCCTGAAGAAAACAATGATGTGGTAGAATCAGAGAGACCTGCAGAGACGAATGCAAAGAAGAGAAGACCAGCTTGGGCTTGTAAGATTATTCATGATGCAGAAAAGTATGGAGCCCCGGATGGAAATTTCATAGAAAGAAAGAAACCAAAACCATATTCCAACTATGTAGCATTGTTGAGCAACATCATTGATGCAGATCCTACTATTTACGAAGAGGCTGCAAAGAAGAAAGAATGGAAGGATGCCATGATTGAAGAGTACCATTCAATCATAAAGAATGATGTCTAGGATGTGGTCCCAAGACCAAAGGAAAATACATTCGTCAATTCCAATGGATCTAGTAGATAAAGCATGCAATGAATGGAAGCATAAAGAAGTACAAGGAAAGGTTTGTGGCACGATGTTTCTCCCAGAAAGAAGGAAGGACCATTCTTGCGATGGTTGTAGTGATGAAATGGAAGGTACACTAGATGGATGTGAAGACAACTTTTATGAATGGTGTGATAGAAGAGGAAGTGTATGTGGAGAAGCCACAAGGTTTCGAGACACATGGCAAGCAGAGTCATGTGTGCAAATTGAAGAAATCCTTGTATGGGTTGAAGCAACCACATAGAGCATGGTATGGCCGGATAGACAGTTTCCTGATGAGCTTGGGTTTCACCAAGAGTACAGCAGATTCCAACCTTTACTTCAAGGTTGTGGATGGTGAACCTATGATATTTCTATTGTACACGGATGATTTGTTTCTGACAGGAAATGAGAAGCTCATCGATGAGAGTAAGAGGAAATTTGTTGCAGAATTCGAGATGAAGGACCTAGGCATGATGCATTACTTCTTAGGTTTGGAGGTATGGCAGAGACCGGATGGGATTTTCCTTAACCAAGGAAAATATGCAGTGGAGATCCTAAAGAGGTTTGGTATGTTGGACTGTAAGGCCATATCTACACCGATGGTGGTGAACTTGAAGTTTCTATGTGATACAAATTCAAAGATAGTGGATGCCACCATATACAGGAAGATGATTGGTTCGTTGATGTACTTGACAAACACAAGGCTAGATATATGTTTTGCGGTGAACACATTGAGTCAGTACATGGTTGAGCCTAGACAAGTTCACCTGATTGCGGAAAAACATGTGATGAGGTACCTGAAGGGTACAATTGATTATGGACTCAAATATATCTCAGATCTTGAGATAATACTGCAAGGCTACACAGATTCAAATTGGGAAGGCAGTGTCACAAATCAGAAGATTACATCTGGATGTTGCTTCAGTTTTGGGATCAGTTGTGATCTCACAAATCAGTAGGAAGAAGACATGTGTAGCACTTAGTTCAATTGAGGCAGAGTATGTGGCAACATGTTCATCTTGTGGCGAAGCAGTATGGATTTGGAAGTTGATTGCAGGATTGTTTGATCTCGAGTTAGAGGAGACATGTATCTTTTGTGACAACCAGAGCTGCATAAAATTGTCAGAGAACCCAGTGTGTCATGACAGGTCCAAGCATATCTATATCAAGTACCATTATATTTGAGAGATGGTATAGAAGGGAGCAGTGAAGATCCAGTATGTTGCTACCGACGAGCAGGTCACAGGCATGTTGACTAAGCCTATGTCGAGAGTGAAGTTAGAGTACTTCAAAGACAAGATTGGTGTGGTCTAGAAGGACTTTCCCTCATGCGAGGGAGTGATGTGTTACAGATGCGACTCCAGGTGCATCATAGTGTGGTGCAGTAACAACAGGTTCATTTTAGGGCACTGACTATGGCACTAGTCAGCCTGACCTCGCACAAGGTCAGAAGATGTGGATCCTTCGGGGAGGGCGTGTAAATGTGGATGAACCTGCACAGATAAGATCTAGCTAGCAAAGGACATACACAGTTTGCAGAAGAAATGAGAAAAGACGAAAACGAGAGAGAGAGAATCAAGAATTGTATTAACTGTATTCCACACTCAAAGAGTGAATAATTTACAATAGATATAGGTTACATGATTAACTAATGCGCCATAGTAGTGATCTAGAGAGATCTAGACACTCAATGACAGACATTGGAGTGAACTTCCACCTAGTCCTAGTTAACTTATCCATGCAATCATCAGTTAATTGAGACACATGTGTGGAAGTGAGAGAGACACATGCAACTGTTGGTGATAAAATTGAGGTTTCCATGCATGAGTGACTTCCACTAGTCTAACTGAGTGTAACTGACTCTGAACTGAATAGGAACGCCCTATTTTGTAGGGGAATATTCCCTAGAGATAATATTCTCATCTAAGGAATCGTTCACAACATTAGACTATCAAACTTAGGAAAATAATTCTAGGTGAGTGTGTAATATCTCCAACACACACCCCCCCCCCTTAAACACTACTTGGGTGCACATGATGAACGGGTCCCGACAACAGAGGCCATGTTAGGTACCCATTGTACAGTGCATATAATAATGAAACACTAAAAAACGAGGAAAGAGGGAAAACCTCATGGGAAAAAAAACCCCTCAAGGTACAATGCATAAGAAAAAACAAAAAAATGAGAAGGAACAAAAACCAGTTGCTAAGCAATTGCGTCCTTCACTCCACGAAGACCTTGCAACTGTGCAAGTTTGTGCTTGTTGAAGATTTTGTTGAAAATATAAATGTTTGCACGGATATGATGAAGTAGATGCACCAGTGAGATGTCCACACATATCCACATTTTATTTTTGTAATGAAGAAGATCCAAATGAAGTTTGGATGAAACTTTGAAAATTGTGCAGTCATTTCCGGAAAAACGCTAAAATTTTACAAATTTAAAAATTCTCATAACTTCACTTCTCAGACTCCATTTCGAACTATTTTTTTTTTTGAAATTGGGCATTTTTCTGAGAGGAATTCAAATATCCAATTTTCTTCTATAAATTCTTCTCAGAAATATCATAGTTGAATCTGATGTGTGCGGCCCCCTTTTTGTCTCCCGAGATGCATGCATGGCGCATGCATGTTGATCCTGAGATGCATGCATGGTGCATTCAAACTTTTATGCATGTGACTCTTGAGATTCATGCATGCTATCTTCCGTATGAAATTCAGAAAACAAATCTGAAATGGAGTATATATCATCCGCAATTAATGGAACAATAATTTGTGTAGATACTTGTGTAGAAGACTCTTCAGAATAAGAGACTTGATCTTCTGATGGTTTCTCTTTTAGATCTGTCTTTTGAATCTCCTGCATGAAATTTTCACAATCTTCTTTATTCCCAGATAGAACCTCCAATCTGGTCCATAGTTCATTTGGAGTTGAGGCTCGTGATTCATCATATACTTGGTGGAGAATTTCAGGAGAAATAGACTAGAAGATACATCCTATGGCCATAGCTTGTCTATTGAGAAAATCATTTTTCTCATCGACGAAATCAGGCTCTACTTCCATTGCCATAGTTATTTGGTACAAGCTTCTGCATCTGAGCTGAAGCAGAATGTTGGGCTTCCGCTCCAAATAGTTATGAGGCGTGAGAAGTATTGTCGGCGAATAATCCATCTTTTTTGCATTCTTCAATCTTCAGTTCCTGCAAAAAGAGTCTGGTGTGTCTTTTTTTTTCTAGCAATCTGTTGGCTCTGATACCATGTAAATGTGGATGAACATGCATAGATAAGATCTAGCTAGCAAAGGACATACATAGTTTGCAGAAGAAATGAGAAAAGACGGAAACGAGAGAGAGAGAGAATCAAATAATTGTATTAACTATATTCCACACTCAAAGAGTGAATAATTTACAATCGATATAGGTTACATGAGTAAATAATGTTCCATAGTAGTGAACTAGAGAGATCTAGACACTCAGTGATAGACACTGGAGTGAACTGCCACCTAGTCCTAGTTAACTGATCCATGCAATCATCAGTTAAATGAGACACATGTTTGGAAGTGAGAGAGACACATGCAATTGTTGGTGGTAAAACTGAGGTTGCCATGCATGGATGACTTCCACTAGTCTAATTGAGTGTAATTGACTCTGAACTGAAGAGGAATGCCCTATTTTGTAGTGGAATATTCTCTAGAGAGAATATTCTCATCTAAGGAATCGTTCTCAACATTGGACTATCAAACTTAGGAAAATAATTCTAGGTGAGTGTAATATCTCCAACAGGGCGTGTGTTCCCAGCTTCAGGAAGTGTAAATCGTGGATCCTTCGGGGAGGGCGTATTTCCCTAAAAGTTGGAGGGCCAACCTGTGTGGTTGGAGGATGACTAGATTTGGGCTAGTGATCTGACTATGGGTCGGATGATTCCTATCTTGGGGCTAGATGTGTAGTATGTGCACACTACATCGCCTAATCCTCATGGTTATATGTCTGGTCTATGTGGGGCCAGAGGACTGGTGCTCCAACCAAGGGACTAGCTTAGGGCTAGTGGCCGAACTTTGGGTCGGACAGTTCCTTGCAAAAGTTAGATGCCCAACATTGTGTGAGCTAGAAGAAAGCCCTGCCATGACTATTGAGCCCACTGATGAGATGTTGGTAATTTACTGGATGCATGTTGTACAGTTGGAAAACTTCCTATGACATATAGATTCTTAAAATGACAACAAGACAATAACCAAGTGTGCAAAAGCGCAAAAGCAGTGATGATGATCGTGCCAAGAAGAATACCTTCCTCGCTAAGAGGGAGTGTTAAATTTTTGGGTAGCAACGGAAGATATTCTTATTGCAATTATTCATGTCAGCCATATTGCACCTTTGTAAAGTGTCAAATGTATTTTATAAAGTGTCATTTGTCAAGTCAACCCTATTGTGCCAAAGTAAAAAGGTCAAATATATTTTATAATGTGTATTTTGTAAGGTCGGCCCTAATGTGCCCTAATAAAGTGTCAGGTCAGCCCAGACCTAATTTTAGGCTAACCATATAGTATTTATAAGAGAGGCTAGCACCTCATTTGGAATAACACAAAACACAAGCTCTCTATTCAAGAAGAGAAGTGTGCAAGTCTTAGAGGGAGATGCTACTGCAGTTGGGAGGTGAGTTCATGGAGGATATTGGTCTATCTTTTGAGATTATATTGGTTATGTGGTCTGCTACTCTTCCCTATTCAAGGGTTTGAGAAGGATCTTATGCTTTGTTAGTTCTCTCTTGGAGAAAGGCATTGTTCTTGGTTGTTGAATCTATATTAAGAAAGTTTTGTTGGGTTTTTCCCCTAGACGAATTTCCCAAGGTAAATCGTGTGTATGTTGTGGATGTCATTCTTCCAGTGATCCTTTATATGCAGTTATTATGCTAATTGATTAAAAGTTTAAGAACATTATTCTAGTTAATTTCTTGAGATGAAAATTCAACAACCTGGATCTACTTCATGGAGACCAAGGATGAGGTCTTCAATCATTTCAAAGATTTCAAAGCTCAGGTGTGTTGAAATTTCGTCTCAAGTAGTTAAGCAGAGTAGTGATCTTAAAATTTTAAACAATTATTACGATAACTGCATATAAAGGATCACTAAAAGAATAACATCCACAACATACACAAGATTTACCCTGGGAAAACCCTCTAGGGTAAAAACCCAGCACAACTTCCTCAATATAGATTCAACAACCAAGAACAATGCCTCTCTCCAAGAGAGAACTGACGAAGCAGAAGATCCTTCTCAAACCCTTGACTAGGGTAGAGTAACGCACCACATAAACAAGATAAACTCAAGAGATAGACCAATATCCTCCTTGAAATCACCTCCTAGCTGCAGTAGCATCTCCCTCTAAGACTTGCACACTTTTCTCTTGCACTAGAGAGCTTTTGTTGTGTGTTATTCTAAATGAGGCGCTAGCCTCTCTTATAATTACTAGTTGGTCAGCCTAAAATTAGGTCTGGGTCAATCTGACACTTTGTTAGGGCACAATAGGGATGGCCTTACAAAATACACTTTATAAATTACATTTGACCTTTTACAATGGCACAATAGGGCCGACTTGACAAATGACACTTTACAAATTACATTTAACACTTTATAATGGCGCAATAGGGCCAACATGAATAATTACAGTACAATAAGAATATATTTCATTGCTACTCAAAAATTTAACACTCCCTCTTAGCGAGGAAGGTATTTTTCTCAGCACGATCATCATCATTCTATGCTTCTGCACACATGATCATTGTCTTGTTCTATATGTCATAGGAAGTTTTCCAACTGTACAACATGTATCCAGTACATTACCATCATCTCATCAGTGGGATCAACAGTCATAGCGGGGATTTCTTCCATCTCACACAATGTTGGGCATCTAGCTTTCGCTAGGAACTATCCGACCTAAAGTTCGGCCACTAGCCCCAGGCTAGTCCCCTAGTTGGCATACCAGTCATCTCGCACCACATAGACCAGACATCTAACCACAAGGGTTAGGCCATGTAGTGTGCACACACTACCCATCTAGCCCCAAGCTAGGAATCATCCGGCCCAAAGTTCGGCCACTAGCCCCAGGCTAGTCATCCTCCAACCACACAAGTTGGCCCTCTAGCTATCAAGGAAATAAACCCTCCCCAAAGGATCCACGATTTACACTTCTTGAAGATGGGAACACACACACTCCCCGAAGGATCCGCGTCTACTAACCTTGTGCGAGGTTAGGCTGACTGGTGCCACAGTCAGTACCTGAACATGAACCTGTTGTTACTGCACCACACTATGTTGCACCTGGAGTCGCATATGTAACACATCACTTCCTCTCACAGGGGAAAGTCCTTCTGGACCACACCAAGATTGTCTCTGAAGTACTCAAACTTCACTCTCGACAGAGGCTTAGTCAACACGTCTACTACCTGCTCGTCGGTAGGGACATACTGGAGCTTCACTGCTCCCTTCTTTACCATCTCTCAGATATAATGGTACTTGATCTCAATATGCTTGGACTTGTCATGACACAATGGGTTTTCTGACAACTTTATGCAGCTCTGGTTGTCACAAAGGATACAGGTCACCTCCAACTTGAGATCAAACAATCCTTCAATTAGCTTCTGAAGCCACACTGCTTTTCCACAAGATGAACATGCTTCCACATACTCGGCCTCTGTAGAACTGAGCGCCACACAAGTCTGCTTCCTACTGAGCCACAAGATCACAATTGATCCCAAACTAAAGCAACATCCGTATGTACTCTTCCGGTTTGTGACATTTCCTGCCCAATTTGAATCTGTGTAGCCCTGCAGTCTTATCTCACAATCTAAGATACATATGAGTCCATAATCAATTGTACCCTTCAGGTACATCATCACATGTTTTTTCGCAATCAAGTGAACATGTCTAGGCTCAACCATATACTAACTCAATCTGTTTACCACAAAACATATATCTGGCCTCATGTTCATCAAGTACATCAACGAACCAAACATTTTTCTGTATATGGTGGAATCCATTGTCTCTGAAGTTGTATCACACAGCAACTTCAAGTTCGCCACCATCGGTGTAGATATGGCCTTACAGTCCAACATCCTGAACCTCTTTAGGATCTCCACTACATATTTTCCTTGGTTAAAGAAAATCTCATCCAGTCTCTGCCATACCTCCAAACCTAAGAATTAATGCATCATGCCTAGGTCCTTCATCTCGAATTCTGCAGCCAGTTTACTCTTACTCTCAGCGATGATCTTCTTGTTTCCTGTCAGAAACAAATCATCCACATATAGTAGCAATATCACAGGTTCACTATCCACAACCTTGAAATAAAGGTTGGAATCTGATGTACTCTTGGTGAAACCCAAGCTCATTAGGAAACTGTCAATTCGTCCATACCATGATCTAGGTGCTTGCTTCAACCCATACAAGGCTTTCTTCAACCTGCACACATGTGTCTACATGTCATGTGTCTCGAAGCCTTGTGGTTTCTCCACATACACTTCCTCTTCTATCACACCATTTAGGAAAGTTGTCTTCACGTTCATCTGGTGTACCTTCCATTTCATCACTATAGCTATCGCGAGAATGGTCCTAATCGAAGTGTATCTTGCCACAGGATAAAATGTCTACTAATAATA
Source organism: Picea engelmannii (assembly GCA_009831015.1). NCBI lineage: Eukaryota > Viridiplantae > Streptophyta > Pinopsida > Pinales > Pinaceae > Picea > Picea engelmannii. The sequence continues at coordinate 159,915 of ML810029.1, forward strand.
TATTCCTTCTTTCTAGGAGAAACCTCGTTCCACCTACTGCATGCTTTATCTTGTAGATCCACTTGGAACTGATGACTATCTTTTCCTTTGGCCTCTAGACCACATCCCAAACATCATTCTTTATTATTGACTAGTACTCTTCACTCATGGCATACTTCCATTATTTCTTCTCTGCATCCTCTTCATAACTAGTAGGCTCTGCATCAATGATGTCGCTCAATAGTGCTACATAACTGGGATATGGTCGTGGTTTCTTGCTTTCTCTGAAACATCCATCTGGGGCTCCATACTTTTCTACATCATGAATATTCTCACGAGCCCGAGATGGCCTTCTCTTCTTTGCAGTAGTCTCTTCAAGTCTTTGTGGTTCTACCACATCATGATGTTCTTTTGGTACTACATTAGTGCCTGCATATGTATTTGCAACTATGGGAACTTCAGGTTCCTCATCATGAACCTCATCTGTATGGTTATGTCTCGATCTACTGAAGGTTGTATCTTCATCAAAGGTTACATCTTTTCTCGTCTAAATTTTCCGGTGAACAAGGATGTAAACTCTGTACGCCTTTGATGTTTCGCTATATCCGACAAAGATACCCTTCTTGCCTAATGGGTCTAATTTGAATCTATTGTCCTTGGGGACATGCACATACACTGGACAGCCAAATATTGTCAAATAGCCGACCTCTATTTTTTCACCTGTAAACATCTCTTTAGGTGTCTTGTTCCCAAGTACTCGGTGGGGACTCTTGTTCTACACATACACAATGGTCCTAATTGCTTCTGCCCACAAATGCATCGGTAAGTCTTAATCATGAATCATGGCTTTCACTACTTCCATGATCGTTCTATTCTTTCTTCCTACCACACCATTTTGCTAAGGATTGTAGGGAGTAGAGAGCTCCCTCTTAATCCCAACTTCCTTGCAGAATGTCTTGAATTCAATGAATGTGAATTCTCCTCCATTGTCTAACCTCAGAGTCTTTATTTTTCTTTCAGAGATATTTTCTACAAGAGCTTTGAATTCTTTGAATTTACTAAATACGTCACTTTTATTTTTCAAAAAATAAATCCAAGTTTTACGTGAGTAATCATTAATGAATGAGACATGGTATACATACCTGCTTAATGAGTTTGTTGACATTAGTCCACATACATCTGAATCTACTATGTCTAGTGATCCCTTTGCTTTGTTATCCTTGTTCATAAATGGGTTCTTTACATTCTTTCCTTGTGCGCATCCCTTGCATATGTCTTCATGGTTTACTCGAATCTCTAGTAAAACATGTCACCATCTTGCTTATGATTGGTAATTCCTTGTAGTGTAGATGAGTGAATCTCCTATTCCATAATTCACATGGAATCATTGTATTATGTACAAGTGTTGAATCTGAGTGTCCCTTTAATTTGTACAAGCCCCCCTCTTGGACACCAATCATTACTGCATCGTCAATGGTTTTTCCTTTTGGCCACATAAGTACTTCACTGTCTACAAAAGCGACTTTGAATCCTTTCTTATCTAATGTTGAGATGGAAAAGAGGTTCTTGTTCAATCCAGGAACATACAACACATCTTTCATCTTCATGGGTTTTCCGGAATCCAATTTGTAGGTTACTTCTCCTACTCCTTTGATGGGGTACTAGTAATCATCACCTAATTTCACATTATGAGGTGAATCCTTCTAGATTAGATTTGAGAATGAGTTCTTATATCCAGTCATGTGCTTGGAGGCATCACTGTCAATGAGCCATGTGTCACTTCCATGGGTGATTGTTCCGGTAAGAGATGAAATCAAAACATATTCTTCACTTAACTCATATTATGTGGCATGAGCGTGATTTCTCTTATACTTTCCTTTTCTGACCTTATCTTTCGAGTTGGGACAAAATCTTACAATGTGTCCCATCTTCTGACAAATGAAGCATCCGATGTTTGAGTCGTACTTTTGGCCCTTGTGTGACTTCTTGTTGGAATGGAAATGATCCTCCTTCTTGCTCTTTCCTTTTCTTGCATGTGCTTCTAAGGCTTGATCATCATCAATTGGTTTTTCTTCTCGTTTCACCAGCCTTGCTTCTTCCTGAGTACAATCCTCCCATGGTTTGTTGAACTTCATAAGCTTCCTTCTAGAACATATTCCTTGAATGAAAGATTCCCATGATCTTGGGAGACCATTCAAAGTGGTCATTACGATTTTGGCTTCTTCTACTTTGTCTCCAATGGATTCAAGTTGCTCATTAATCTATGATACCCTTTTGAAGTATGACTGAATAGTTTCTAAGTTATGCATCTTCATACTCTTGAGCTATGTTCTCATGGTCATCTTTCGATTGATGTTCTTGCCTTCATACAATCTGGATAGGGCATCAAACATCTGCTTGGGATTTGTCAAAGACAAGATGTGCGGAATCAGGTGATCCTTGATAGAATCTGCAATGATTCTCTTCGCCTTGACCAAGATCTTCTTTTGTTTTTCCTTGGCTTCATCTCCCTTTGGTTCTGGAACTTCCTCATTAACGAATCCTTCTAGGTCATGCTCTTCTAGAATGAGCATCACTTTGTACTTCCATGCTTGGAAGTTCTCAACACCCTCAAGCTTCTCATCAAGCTTAGTGTTGGTAGTCATATTTCCCTATGACGAAAATACGATAAGAAATAAGATTTCAAAGAAGGATTTTTTACTTACCAGAGAGTCCACTATGCCAAGTTTAAATTCTGCTTCAAGTTGATTATGCAGCTGCCTTGACGTCTTGACTTAGGTTTTATGAGGAAACCCTAATTTTTCAAACTTCAAATTTTGGAATTTTGATCCAGGGAATAAAAGTGCCCTCCTAGGGCAAGCTCCTAGATGGTCTTACTTTTCCCAACATAGTAGTGCACCATATAACCAAGATAAACTCAAGAGATAGACCAAGATCCTCCATGAAATCACTTCCTAACTGCAGTGGTGTCTCCCTCTAAGACTTGCACACTTTTCTCTTGCACTAGAGAGCTTGTGTTGTGTGTTATTCCAAATGAGGTGCTAGCCTCTCTTATAAATACTAGTTGGCCAACCTAAAATTAGGTATGGGCCGACCTGACACTTTGTTAGGGAACAATAGGGCTGGCCTTAAAAAATACACTTTATAAATTACATTTGACCTTTTACAATGGCACAATAGGGACGACTTGACAAATGACACTTTACAAATTACATTTAACACTTTATAGTGGTGCAATAGGGCCGACATGAATAATTATAATACAATAAGAATATCTTTCACTGCTACTCAAACATTTAACAAGGTGGAGAACATGACAGGAAGGAAGATCAAGGTGCTAGAGACATACAACGAGGGTGAGTACACCTCCAATGAATTCATTGATTTCTGCAAGGAGGAAGGGATCAAGAGGGACAAGACTATGGCCTACAACCCTCAGTAGAATGGGGTTGCAGAGAGGAAGAATCGGTCAATCATCAATGCAGTGAAGGCCATGATCCATGATCATAGTTTTCCTTTGTTTCTATCGATCTAGGCATGCAATACAGTTGTGTATTTGTAGAACAAGAGCCCACACCGGATACTGGAGGATAAAACATCGGATGAAGCCTTCATAGGAAAGAGACCTGAGCTAGGACATTTTAGGATTTTGGTTGTCCAGTATATATCCACATTCCTGTGGAGAAGAGGACAAAGTTCCAGCCCTCAGGAGAGAGGGGCATCTTGGTGGGATACGACAAGGATTCGAAGGCTTACGGAGTCTTTCTAACAAAGCAATGAAGGACAGTGGTGAGTCAAGATGTCAAGTTCAAGGAGAACTTGGCATCTAGGAAATCTCAGGACATACCACCAGTTGAAGAGGGGTCACAGGAGGTGGACCCATAGGATGAGCTGAGAGCAAAGACTTCCAGTGCAGGGAACCAAACTCCAGAGGAGGTGG
>ML810029.1:163933-176745 GCA_009831015.1 Picea engelmannii
CTCCTTTGCTAAATCTTCTTTGTCTTTACATGCAGCTTATTGGTGGCAGCAATTTGGTAGTCAGTGCCATGAATTGCAGAAATTTGCAGTTCGGATATTGAGCCAGACATGCAGTGCTTCTGGGTGTGAACGCAACTGGAGTGATTTTGAGCATATACACACCAAGAAGAGAAACTATTTAGAGCAAAAACGATTGAATGATATGATATTTGTTCAGTATAACCTTAGGTTGAGGCGCAACCAATTGATGAACAAGACCCCTGAATCCAGCAACATATTTTTGGATGATGTTGATCCCTCATCAGATTGTGTTGTGGAGACTCAACCAACAACTTTTGACCATGAAGACATTTCTTGGATGGATTTGGATCCCGAGCCACATCAAGAGAATGTATGCACCGATGCTGCACCTGTATCTTTGCCTTCTGGACTAGGGGAATCAAGCCAGACTCAGAATCCCCCTGTTGAGTCTACTCATGTTGAGAATGTAGATGATGACTTTGAGTCAGAATCTGATTCCTCTGAGTCTTCCTTTCAGTATGCAGATTCAGATTATTAGATTGTGTTGTCTCTGACTCTCTAGAGTTATTTTTGGACTTTATAGGCCATTTAGAGCCTTTTTGATGATGTATTTTGATTTGGATATTCATATGACTATGGACTCATGGAGTGCACTTACTTTTAGTGTTATTTTGGTTTTATACACTATTACTTGTTATATATATATGAGAAACTTTGCAAATTTGTGTATAATGGTTTGGATTCACATGGATGCACATGAATATATATGAGAAACTTTGCAAATTTGTGTATAATGGTTTGGATTATGGAATCGGATTCACATGGATGCACACGAATATATATGATAAAATTTGCAAATTTGTGTATAATGGTTTGGATTCACATGGATGCACATGAATATGTATTTGTTTTTCAAAATTTGAATTTTTTTATGTATTTTTAGTGACCGGTTTTTTTCCGGTTTCGGTTTTTGGGGTCGACCGATTCAATGACCGGTTTGGTTCTGGTAACATTTCTTTTAATTAAATCATTAACAGACTCAACTTAAGTCACTTTATTAATTAATTAATAAAGTGAACTCTATAAAAAACATAGGAAACATTTAATGACGATTTCCACAAGAAGACACTTGTGGAAATGCCTATCTGAGCTACAAAAACTAACACTCCCTTTTAGCGAGGAAGGTATTTTTCACCACTCTAAGCTTGTCTCTGAAGAAGATGAACTTTCCCTTTACCAAGGTCTTGGTGAAGGTGTCTTCCAACTGCTCATTTGTAGGAATATATTGGAGCTTGATTTCTCCCTTCAACACCCTGTCTCTGATGAAGTGGTATCTGATCTCAATGTGCTTCGACCTATCATGAAACACTGGATTCTCCGAGATTTTGATGCAGCTCTGGTTATGGAAGTGGATCAAGGTCGACTCAAGCTCCTAACCAAACAATCCCGTGAGTAGCTTGCGAAGCCAAATGGCTTCACAACTAGCTAGATTGGCCGCCATGTACTCCGCCACAACTGAACTTAATGCTACTGAGGTTTTCTTCCTGCAACACCCTGAGGTGCTCTTCCGATCCGTATCACTGCCTGCCCAATCTAAATATGAGTACCCCTGCAACCTCACACCATCTCCACCAAGGTACTGCAATCCATATCCTATTGTGCCTTGCAAGTATCTGAGCACATGCTTTGCTGCCACCCAATGAACCTCCCTCGGCTCCACCATGAATTGGCTTAGGGTGTTAACAAAAAAAAAAATGTCTGGTCGAGTGTTGACCAGATACATCAACGAACCAATTAGCTGCTAGTACTGTCTGCGGTCTGCCAACTTTGAATCTGAAGAATCAATCTTCCTCAGGTTGGTCACCATCGGAGTGGCCATCAATCTACTCTCCTCCATCTTGAATCTCTTCAAGATCTCAAGAGTATACTTCCCTTGTTCGAGGAAGATCTTTCTTAGTTGCTGCCAAACCTCAAGTCCCAGAAAGTAATGCATTGGCCCGATATCCTTCATCTCAAATTATGACACTAAGTTTAACTTGCATCCTGTAATGAACCTCCCTGCACTTGTCAAAATGAGATCATCCACATACAACACCAATATTAGGACCTCAGATCCAACCAACAAGAAGTATAGGTTGGGATCTTCCCCACTCTTGGTGAAGCCCATGCCCTGCAAATAGATGTCAATCCTGGAGCACTAGGCTTTGGGTGCCTGTTTGAATCCATACATGGATTTATTTATCCTGCACACATGCATCTCCTTGGCATGAACCTCAAACCCCTGTGGCTGCTTGATGCATACCTCTTCCTCAATCACTCAATTGAGAAAGGTTATCTTCACATCCATCTGATGGATTCTCCATTCCATCTCAGAAGAAATATAAAGTACTGCTCGGATAGAGGAGTTTTTGGCTACAAGAGAAAAAGTCTCCTCGTAGTCTACTCCCTCTTTTTGAGAGAACCCACGGGCCACAAATATGGCCTTGTACTTCTCCACATTGCCATCTGCTGCATGCTTTCCCTTGTAAAGCCACCTAGAAGTCACCACTGACTTCCCCTCTGGCCTCAACACAATATCCTAGACATCATTCCTCATGATGGAGTTGTGTTCCTCCACCATGGCATCTCTCCACACCTACTGGTTGGTTGCTTCCTCAAAGCTAGAGGGATCTGAGTCTGTGATGTTGGTCATCAAAGCCATGTACATCGAAAACTTTCGAGTAGTCTTTCTCTCTTGAAATGTGGTCCTGGGAGGCTCAACATGCTCCCTAGCATCTCACAAGGTCTGCTCAAACCACCTAGGCTTCCTGACTGAAGTCAAAGGTGCTGACTGCTCCACCTCCTCTGGAGTTTGGTTCCCTGCACTGGAAGTCTTTGCTCTCAGCTCATCCTATGGGTCCACCTCCTGTGACCCCTCTTCAACTGGTGGTATGTCCTGAGATTTCCTAGATGCCAAGTTCTCCTTGAACTTGACATCTCGACTCACCACTGTCCTTCACTGCTTTGTTAGAAAGAATCCATAAGCCTTCGAATCCTTGTCGTATCCCACCAAGATGCCCCTCTCTCCTGAGGGCTGGAACTTTGTCCTCTTCTCCACAGGAATGTGGATATATACTGGACAACCAAAATCCTAAAATGTCCTATCTCAGGTCTCTTTCCTATGAAGGCTTCATCCGATGTTTTATCCTCCAGTATTCGGTGTGGGCTCTTGTTCTACAAATACACAACTGTATTGCATGCCTAGACCGATATAAACAAAGGAAAACTATGATCATGGATCATGGCCTTCACTGCATTGATGATTGACCGGTTCTTCCTCTCTGCAACCCCATTCTACCGAGGGTTGTAGGCCACAGTCTTGTCCCTCTTGATCCCTGCCTCCTTGTATAAATCAGTGAATTCATTGGAGGTGTACTCACCCTCGTTGTATGTCTCTAGCACCTTGATCTTCCTTCCTGTCATGTTCTCCACCTTGTTAAATGTTTGAGTAGCAGTGACAGATATTCTTATTGTATTATAATTATTCATGTCGGCCCTATTGCACCACTATAAAGTGTTAAATGTAATTTGTAAAGTGTCATTTGTCAAGTCGTCCCTATTGTTCCATTGTAAAAGGTCAAATGTAATTTATAAAGTGTATTTTTTAAGGCCAACCCTATTGTTCTCTAACAAAGTGTCAGGTCAACCCAGACCTAATTTTAGGTTGGCCAACTAGTATTTATAAGAGAGGCTAGCGCCTCATTTGGAATAACACACAACACAAGCTCTCTAGTGCAAGAGAAAAGTGCGCAAGTCTTAGAGGGAGACACCACTGCAGTTGGGAAGTGATTTCATGGAGGATCTTGGTCTATCTCTTGAGTTTATCTTGGTTATATGGTGCACTACTCTTCCCTAGTCAAAGGTTTGAGAACGATCTTCTGCTTCGTCAGTTCTCTCTTGGAGAGAGGCATTGTTATTGGTTGTTGAATCTATATTGAGGAAGTTTTGCTGGGTTTTTCCCCTAGAGGGTTTTCCCAGGGTAAATCTTGTGTATGTTGTGGATGTTATTCCTTCAGTGATCCTTTATATGTAGTTATCATAATAATTGTTTAAAATTTTAAGATCACTCCTCTAGTTAAATACTTAAGATGAAAATTCAACATGGTATCAAAGAAGACCCGAAGAAGGAATTTTCATAGCACAGAGGAGCTCACTGAGCAAAACAAGGGCATAAGAAAAATTTTCTAACCCTAACTCACCTTCTCCCTGGAGCAATTTTCAGTTTGGACAAGTTTCAAAAATTAGGGTTTCTGCATAAACCCTAGAAGGTGATGTTATCCACCTTGATGAAGGACGTTGGGAAAAGTAAGACTAGGAGCTTGCCCTAGGAGGGCACTTTTATTCCCTGGATCAAAATTCCAAAATTTGAAGTTTGAAAAATTAGGGTTTCCTCATAAAACCTAAGTCAAGACGTCAAGGCAGTTGCATAATCAACTTGGAGCAGAATTAAAACTTGGCATAGCACACTCTCTGGTAAGTAAAAAATCCTTCTTTGAAATCTTATTTCTTATCGTATTTTCGTCATAGGGAAATATGACTACCAACACTAAGCTTGATGAGAAGCTTGAGGGTGCTGATAACTTCCAAGCATGGAAGTACAAAGTGATGCTCATTCTAGAAGAGCATGACCTAGAAGGATTCGTTAATGAGGAAGTTCCAGAACCAAAGGGAGATGAAGCCAAGGAAAAACAAAAGAAGAGCTTGGTCAAGGCGAAGAGAATCATTGCAGATTCTATCAGGGATCATCTGATCCCGCACGTCTTGTATTTGACAAATCCCAAGCAGATGTTTGATGCCCTATCCAGATTGTATGAAGGCAAGAACATCAATCGAAAGATGACCTTGAGAACACAGCTCAAGAGTATGAAGATGCATAACTCAGAAACTATTCAGTCATACTTCAAAAGGGTATCATAGATTAATGAGCAACTTGAATCCATTGGAGACAAAGTAGAAGAAGCCAAAATCGTAATGACCACTTTGAATGGTCTCCCAAGATCATGGGAATCTTTCATTCAAGGAATATGTTCTAGAAGGAAGCTTATGAAGTTCAACAAACCATGGGAGGATTGTACTCAGGAAGAAGCAAGGCTGGTGAAACGAGAAGAAAAACCAATTGATGATGATCAAGCCTTAGAAGCACATGCAAGAAAAGGAAAGAGCAAGAAGGAGGATCATTTCCATTCCAACAAGAAGTCACACAAGGGCCAAAAGTACGACTCAAACATCGGATGCTTCATTTGTCAGAAGATGGGACACATTGTAAGATTTTGTCCCAACTCGAAAGATAAGGTCAGAAAAGGAAAGTATAAGAGAAATCACGCTCATGCCACATAATATGAGTTAAGTGAAGAATATGTTTTGATTTCATCTCTTACCGGAACAATCACCCATGGAAGTGACACATGGCTCATTGACAGTGATGCCTCCAAGCACATGACTGGATATAAGAACTCATTCTCAAATCTAATCTAGAAGGATTCACCTCATAATGTGAAATTAGGTGATGATTACTAGTACCCCATCAAAGGAGTAGGAGAAGTAACCTACAAATTGGATTCCGGAAAACCCATGAAGATGAAAGATGTGTTGTATGTTCCTGGATTGAACAAGAACCTCTTTTCCATCTCAACATTAGATAAGAAAGGATTCAAAGTCGCTTTTGTAGACAGTGAAGTACTTATGTGGCCAAAAGGAAAAACCATTGACGATGCAGTAATGATTGGTGTCCAAGAGGGGGGCTTGTACAAATTAAAGGGACACTCAGATTCAACACTTGTACATAATACAATGATTCCATGTGAATTATGGAATAGGAGATTCACTCATCTACACTACAAGGAATTACCAATCATAAGCAAGATGGTGACATGTTTTACTAGAGATTCGAGTAAACCATGAAGACATATGCAAGGGATGCGCACAAGGAAAGAATGTAAAGAACCCATTTATGAACAAGGATAACAAAGCAAAGGGATCACTAGACATAGTAGATTCAGATGTATGTGGACTAATGTCAACAAACTCATTAAGCAGGTATGTATACCATGTCTCATTCATTAATGATTACTCACGTAAAACTTGGATTTATTTTTTGAAAAATAAAAGTGACGTATTTAGTAAATTCAAAGAATTCAAAGCTCTTGTAGAAAATATCTCTGAAAGAAAAATAAAGACTCTGAGGTTAGACAATGGAGGAGAATTCACATTCATTGAATTCAAGACATTCTGCAAGGAAGTTGGGATTAAGAGGGAGCTCTCTACTCCCTACAATCCTTAGCAAAATGGTGTGGTAGGAAGAAAGAATAGAACGATCATGGAAGTAGTGAAAGCCATGATTCATGATTAAGACTTACCGATGCATTTGTGGGCAGAAGCAATTAGGACCATTGTGTATGTGTAGAACAAGAGTCCCCACCGAGTACTTGGGAACAAGACACCTAAAGAGATGTTTACAGGTGAAAAAATAGAGGTCGGCTATTTGACAATATTTGGCTGTCCAGTGTATGTGCATGTCCCCAAGGACAATAGATTCAAATTAGACCCATTAGGCAAGAAGGGTATCTTTGTCGGATATAGCGAAACATCAAAGGCGTACAGAGTTTACATCCTTGTTCACCGGAAAATTTAGACGAGAAAAGATGTAACCTTTGATGAAGATACAACCTTCAGTAGATCGAGACATAACCATACAGATGAGGTTCATGATGAGGAACCTGAAGTTCCCATAGTTGCAAATACATATGCAGGCACTAATGTAGTACCAAAAGAACATCATGATGTGGTAGAACCACAAAGACTTGAAGAGACTACTGCAAAGAAGAGAAGGCCATCTCGGGCTCGTGAGAATATTCATGATGTAGAAAAGTATGGAGCCCCAGATGGATGTTTCAGAGAAAGCAAGAAACCACGACCATATCCCAGTTATGTAGCACTATTGAGCGACATCATTGATGCAGAGCCTACTAGTTATGAAGAGGATGCAGAGAAGAAATAATGGAAGTATGCCATGAGTGAAGAGTACTAGTCAATAATAAAGAATGATGTTTGGGATGTGGTCTAGAGGCCAAAGGAAAAGATAGTCATCAGTTCCAAGTGGATCTACAAGATAAAGCATGCAGTAGGTGGAACGAGGTTTCTCCTAGAAAGAAGGAATATATTATTAGTAGACATTTTATCCTGTGGCAAGATACACTTCGATTAGGACCATTCTCGCGATAGCTATAGTGATGAAATGGAAGGTACACCAGATGAACGTGAAGACAACTTTCCTAAATGGTGTGATAGAAGAGGAAGTGTATGTGGAGAAACCACAAGGCTTCGAGACACATGACATGTAGACACATGTGTGCAGGTTGAAGAAAGCCTTGTATGGGTTGAAGCAAGCACCTAGATCATGGTATGGACGAATTGACAGTTTCCTAATGAGCTTGGGTTTCACCAAGAGTACATCAGATTCCAACCTTTATTTCAAGGTTGTGGATAGTGAACCTGTGATATTGCTACTATATGTGGATGATTTGTTTCTGACAGGAAACAAGAAGATCATCGCTGAGAGTAAGAGTAAACTGGCTGCAGAATTCGAGATGAAGGACCTAGGCATGATGCATTAATTCTTAGGTTTGGAGGTATGGCAGAGACTGGATGAGATTTTCTTTAACCAAGGAAAATATGTAGTGGAGATCCTAAAGAGGTTCAGGATGTTGGACTGTAAGGCCATATCTACACCGATGGTGGCGAACTTGAAGTTGCTGTGTGATACAACTTCAGAGACAATGGATTCCACCATATACAGAAAAATGTTTGGTTCGTTGATGTACTTGATGAACATGAGGCCAGATATATGTTTTGTGGTAAACAGATTGAGTTAGTATATGGTTGAGCCTAGACATGTTCACTTGATTGCGAAAAAACATGTGATGATGTACCTGAAGGGTACAATTGATTATGGACTCATATGTATCTTAGATTGTGAGATAAGACTGCAGGGCTACACAGATTCAAATTGGGCAGGAAATGTCACAAACCGGAAGAGTACATACGGATGTTGCTTTAGTTTGGGATCAATTGTGATCTTGTGGCTCAGTAGGAAGCAGACTTGTGTGGCGCTCAGTTCTACAGAGGCCGAGTATGTGGAAGCATGTTCATCTTGTGGAAAAGCAGTGTGGCTTCAGAAGCTAATTGAAGGATTGTTTGATCTCAAGTTGGAGGTGACCTGTATCCTTTGTGACAACCAGAGCTGCATAAAGTTGTCAGAAAACCCATTGTGTCATGACAAGTCCAAGCATATTGAGATCAAGTACCATTATATCTGAGAGATGGTAAAGAAGGGAGCAGTGAAGCTCCAGTATGTCCCTACCGACGAGCAGGTAGTAGACGTGTTGACTAAGCCTCTGTCGAGAGTGAAGTTTGAGTACTTCAGAGACAATCTTGGTGTGGTCCAGAAGGACTTTCCCCTGTGAGAGGAAGTGATGTGTTACATATGCGACTCCAGGTGCAACATAGTGTGGTGCAGTAACAACAGGTTCATGTTCAGGTACTGACTGTGGCACCAGTCAGCCTAACCTCGCACAAGGTTAGTAGACGCGGATCCTTCGGGGAGTGTGTGTGTTCCCATCTTCAAGAAGTGTAAATCGTGGATCCTTTGGGGAGGGTTTATTTCCTTGATAGCTAGAGGGCCAACTTGTGTGGTTGGAGGATGACTAGCCTGGGGCTAGTGGCCGAACTTTGGGCCGGATGATTCCTAGCTTGGGGCTAGATGGGTAGTGTGTGCACACTACATGGCCTAACCCTTGTGGTTAGATGTCTGGTCTATGTGGTGCGAGATGACTGGTATGCCAACTAGGGGACTAGCCTGGGGCTAGTGGCCGAACTTTAGGTCGGATAGTTCCTAGCGAAAGCTAGATGCCCAACATTGTGTGAGATGGAAGAAATCCCCGCTATGACTGTTGATCCCACTGATGAGATGATGGTAATGTACTGGATACATGTTGTACAGTTGGAAAACTTCCTATGACATATAGAACAAGACAATGATCATGTGTGCAGAAGCATAGAATGATGATGATCGTGCTGAGAAAAATACCTTCCTCGCTAAGAGGGAGTGTTAAATTTTTGAGTAGCAATGAAATATATTCTTATTGTACTGTAATTATTCATGTTGGCCCTATTGCGCCATTATAAAGTGTTAAATGTAATTTGTAAAGTGTCATTTGTCAAGTCGGCCCTATTGTGCCATTGTAAAAGGTCAAATGTAATTTATAAAGTGTATTTTGTAAGGCCATCCCTATTGTGCCCTAACAAAGTGTCAGATTGACCCAGACCTAATTTTAGGCTGACCAACTAGTAATTATAAGAGAGGCTAGCGCCTCATTTAGAATAACACACAACAAAAGCTCTCTAGTGCAAGAGAAAAGTGTGCAAGTCTTAGAGGGAGATGCTACTGCAGCTAGGAGGTGATTTCAAGGAGGATATTGGTCTATCTCTTGAGTTTATCTTGTTTATGTGGTGCGTTACTCTACCCTAGTCAAGGGTTTGAGAAGGATCTTCTGCTTCGTCAGTTCTCTCTTGGAGAGAGGCATTGTTCTTGGTTGTTGAATCTATATTGAGGAAGTTGTGCTGGGTTTTTACCCTAGAGGGTTTTCCCAGGGTAAATCTTGTGTATGTTGTGGATGTTATTCTTTTAGTGATCCTTTATATGCAGTTATCGTAATAATTGTTTAAAATTTTAAGATCACTACTCTGCTTAACTACTTGAGACGAAATTTCAACACACCTGAGCTTTGAAATCTTTGAAATGATTGAAGACCTCATCCTTGGTCTCCATGAAGTAGATCCAGGTTGTTGAATTTTCATCTCAAGAAATTAACTAGAATAATGTTCTTAAACTTTTAATCAATTAGCATAATAACTGCATATAAAGGATCACTGGAAGAATGACATCCACAACATACACACGATTTACCTTGGGAAATTCGTCTAGGGGAAAAACCCAACAAAACTTTCTTAATATAGATTCAACAACCAAGAACAATGCCTTTCTCCAAGAGAGAACTAACAAAGCATAAGATCCTTCTCAAACCCTTGAATAGGGAAGAGTAGCAGACCACATAACCAATATAATCTCAAAAGATAGACCAATATCCTCCATGAACTCACCTCCCAACTGCAGTAGCATCTCCCTCTAAGACTTGCACACTTCTCTTCTTGAATAGAGAGCTTGTGTTTTGTGTTATTCCAAATGAGGTGCTAGCCTCTCTTATAAATACTATATGGTTAGCCTAAAATTAGGTCTGGGCTGACCTGACACTTTATTAGGGCACATTAGGGCCGACCTTACAAAATACACATTATAAAATATATTTGACCTTTTTACTTTGGCACAATAGGGTTGACTTGACAAATGACACTTTATAAAATACATTTGACACTTTACAAAGGTGCAATATGGCTGACATGAATAATTGCAATAAGAATATCTTCCGTTGCTACCCAAAAATTTAACACTCCCTCTTAGCGAGGAAGGTATTCTTCTTGGCACGATCATCATCACTGCTTTTGCGCTTTTGCACACTTGGTTATTGTCTTGTTGTCATTTTAAGAATCTATATGTCATAGGAAGTTTTCCAACTGTACAACATGCATCCAGTAAATTACCAACATCTCATCAGTGGGCTCAATAGTCATGGCAGGGCTTTCTTCTAGCTCACACAATGTTGGGCATCTAACTTTTGCAAGGAACTGTCCGACCCAAAGTTCGGCCACTAGCCCTAAGCTAGTCCCTTGGTTGGAGCACCAGTCCTCTGGCCCCACATAGACCAGACATATAACCATGAGGATTAGGCGATGTAGTGTGCACATACTACACATCTAGCCCCAAGATAGGAATCATCCGACCCATAGTCAGATCACTAGCCCAAATCTAGTCATCCTCCAACCACACAGGTTGGCCCTCCAACTTTTAGGGAAATACGCCCTCCCCGAAGGATCCACGATTTACACTTCCTGAAGCTGGGAACACACGCCCTGTTGGAGATATTACACTCACCTAGAATTATTTTCCTAAGTTTGATAGTCCAATGTTGAGAACGATTCCTTAGATGAGAATATTCTCTCTAGAGAATATTCCACTACAAAATAGGGCATTCCTCTTCAGTTCAGAGTCAATTACACTCAATTAGACTAGTGGAAGTCATCCATGCATGGCAACCTCAGTTTTACCACCAACAATTGCATGTGTCTCTCTCACTTCCAAACATGTGTCTCATTTAACTGATGATTGCATGGATCAGTTAACTAGGACTAGGTGGCAGTTCACTCCAGTGTCTATCACTGAGTGTCTAGATCTCTCTAGTTCACTACTATGGAACATTATTTACTCATGTAACCTATATCGATTGTAAATTATTCACTCTTTGAGTGTGGAATATAGTTAATACAATTATTTGATTCTCTCTCTCTCTCGTTTCCGTCTTTTCTCATTTCTTCTGCAAACTATGTATGTCCTTTGCTAGCTAGATCTTATCTATGCATGTTCATCCACATTTACATGGTATCAGAGCCAACAGATTGCTAGAAAAAAAAAGACACACCAGACTCTTTTTGCAGGAACTGAAGATTGAAGAATGCAAAAAAGATGGATTATTCGCCGACAATACTTCTCACGCCTCATAACTATTTGGAGCGGAAGCCCAACATTCTGCTTCAGCTCAGATGCAGAAGCTTGTACCAAATAACTATGGCAATGGAAGTAGAGCCTGATTTCGTCGATGAGAAAAATGATTTTCTCAATAGACAAGCTATGGCCATAGGATGTATCTTCTAGTCTATTTCTCCTGAAATTCTCCACCAAGTATATGATGAATCACGAGCCTCAACTCCAAATGAACTATGGACCAGATTGGAGGTTCTATCTGGGGATAAAGAAGATTGTGAAAATTTCATGTAGGAGATTCAAAAGACAGATCTAAAAGAGAAACCATCAGAAGATCAAGCCTCTTATTCTGAAGAGTCTTCTACACAAGTATCTACACAAATTATTGTTCCATTAATTGCGGATGATATCTACCCCATTTCAGATTTGTTTTCTGAATTTCATATGGAATATATCATGCATGAATCTCAAGAGTCACATGCATAAAAGTTTGAATGCACCATGCATTCATCTCAGGATCAACATGCATGCGCCATGCATGCATCTCGGGAGACAAAAAGGGGGCCGTGCACATCAGATTCAATTCTGATATTTTCTGAGAAGAATTTATAGAAGAAAATTGGATATTTGAATTCCTCTCATAAAAATGCCCAATTTCAAAAAACAAAATAGTTTGAAATGGACTCTGAGAAGTAAAGTTATGAGAATTTTTAAAGTTGTAAAATTTTAGCGTTTTTCCGGAAATGACTGCACAATTTTCAAAGTTTCATCCAAACTTCATTTGGATTTTCTTCATTACAAAAAGAAAATGTGGATATGTGTGGACATCTCACTGGTGCATCTACTTCATCATATTCGTGTAAACATTTATATTTTCAACAAAATCTTCAACGAGCACAAACTTGCACAGTTGCAAGGTCTTCGTGGAGTGAAGGACGCAATTGCTTAGCAACTGGTTTTTGTTCCTTCTCATTTTTTTGTTTTTTCTTATGCATTGTACCTTGAAGGGGTTTTTTTCCCATGAGGTTTTCCCTCTTTCCTTGTTTTTTAGTGTTTCATTATTATATGCATTGTACAATGGGTACATAACATGGCCTCT
>ML810029.1:176820-198822 GCA_009831015.1 Picea engelmannii
AAGTTTGATAGTCTAATGTTGTGAACTATTCCTTAGATGAGAATATTCTCTCTAGGGAATATTCCCCTACAAAATAGGGTGTTCCTGTTCAGTTCAGAGTCAGTTACACTCAGTTAGACTAGTGAAAGTCACTCATGCATGGAAACCTCAATTTTATCACCAACAGTTGCATGTGTCTCTCTCACTTCCACACATATGTCTTAGTTAACTGATGATTGCATGGATAAGTTAACTAGGACTAGGTGGAAGTTCACTCCAATGTCTGTCAGTGAGTGTCTAGATCTCTCTAGATCACTACTATGGCACATTAGTTAATCATGTAACCTATATCTATTGTAAATTATTTACTCTTTGAGTGTGGAATACAGTTAATACAATTCTTGATTCTCTCTCTCTCTCGTTTTCGTCTTTTCTCATTTCTTCTGCAAACTATGTATGTCCTTTGCTAGCTAGATCTTATCTGTGCAGGTTCATCCACATTTACACGCCCTCCCCGAAGGATCCACATCTTCTGACCTTGTGCAAGGTCAGGCTGACTAGTGCCACAGTCAGTGCCCTAAAATGAACCTGTTGTTACTGCACCACACTATGATGCACCTGGAGTCACATCTATAACACATCACTCCCTCTCATGAGGGAAAGCCCTTCTAGACCACACCAATCTTGTCTTTGAAGTACTCGAACTTCACTCTTGACATAGGCTTAGTCAACACGCCTGTGACCTGCTCGTCGATAGCAACATACTGGAGCTTCACTACTCCCTTCTGTACCATCTCTCAGATATAATGGAACTTGATATAGATATGCTTGGACCTGTCATGACACACTGGGTTCTCTGACAATTTTATGCAGCTCTGGTTTTCACAAAAGATACATGTCTCCTCTAACTCGAGATCAAACAATCCTACAATCAACTTCCAAATCCATACTACTTCGCCACAAGATGAACATGTTTCCACATACTATATACATGTTTCCACATACTATGCCTCAGTTGAACTAAGTGCTACACATGTCTTCTTCCTACTGATCTGTGAGATCACAACTGATCCCAAAACTGAAGCAACATCCGGATGTAATCTTTTGATCTGTGACACTGCCTTCCCAATCTGAATTTGTGTAGCCTTGCAGTATTATCTCAAGATCTGAGATATATCTGAGTCCATAATCAATTGTACCCTTCAGGTACCTCATCACATGTTTTTCCGCAATCAGGTGAACTTGTCTAGGCTCAACCATGTACTGACTCAATGTGTTCATCGCAAAACATATATCTAGCCTTGTGTTTGTCAAGTACATCAACGAACCAATCATCTTCCTATATATGGTGGCATCCACTGTCTTTGAATTTGTATCACATAGAAACTTCAAGTTCGCCACCATCGATGTAGATATGGCCTTACAGTCCAACATCCCAAACCTCTTTAGGATCTCCACTACATATTTTCCTTGGTTAAAAAAAATCTCATCTAGTCTCTGCCATACCTCCAGACCTAAGAATTAATGCATCATACCTAGGTCCTTCATCTCGAATTCTGCAACAAGTTTACTCTTACTCTCATCGATGAGCTTCTCGTTTCCTGTCAGAAATAGATCATCCATGTACAATAGCAATATCATAGGTTCACTATCCACAACCTTGAAATAAAGGTTGGAATCTGCTGTACTCTTGGTGAAACCCAAGCTCATCAGGAAACTGTCTATCCGACCATACCATGCTCTATGTGCTTGCTTCAACCCATACAAGGATTTCTTCAATTTGCACACATGACTCTGCTTGCCATGTGTCTCGAAACCTTGTGGCTTCTCCACATACACTTCCTCTTCTATCACACCATTCATAAAAGTTGTCTTCACATCCATCTGGTGTACCTTCCATTTCATCACTACAACTATCACAAGAATGGTCCTTCTTTCTGGGAGAAACCTCGTTCCACAAAACTTCCCTTGTACTTCTCTATGCTTCCATTAATTGCATGCTTTATCTACTAGATCCATTGGAATTGACGAATGTCTTTTCCTTTGGTCTCGGGACCACATCCCAGACATCATTCTTTATGATTGAATGGTACTCTTCAATCATGGCATCCTTCTATTCTTTCTTCTTTGTAGTCTCTTTGTAAATAGTAGGATCTACATCAATGATGTCGCTCAACAGTGCTACATAGTTGGAATATGGTTTTGGTTTCTTTCTTTCTATGAAAGATCCATCCGAGGCTCCATACTTTTCTGCATCATGAATAATCTCACAAGCCCAAGATGGTCTTCTCTTCTTTGCATTCGTCTATGCAGGTCTCTCTCATTCTACCACATCGTTGTTTTCTTCGGGAACATGTTCTTCTGGTACTACATCGGTGCCTGCATTTGTATCTCCAACTCTGGGAGCTACATGTTCTTCATCATGAACCTCATCTGTATGGTTTTGTCTCAATCTATTAAAATTTGTATACTGATCGAAGGTAATATATTTTCTAGTCTCAATTTGCCGGTGACCAAGGATGTAAACTCTGTATGCCTTCGATGTCTCGCTGTATCCGAAAAAGATACCCTTCTTGCCTGAAGGGTCCAACTTGGATCTCTTGTCCTTGGGGACATGTACATATATTGGAAAACTGAATATTCTTAGATGGATGACCTCTGGCTTTTCACCTGTAAACATCTCTTTGGATGTCTTGCTCCTAAGTACTTACTGAGGACTTATGTTCTACACATATACATCAGTCCTAGATGTTTTTTCCCATAAATGCATTGGTAAGTCTTGATCATGAATCATTTCTTTTACTGCTTCCATGATTGTTCTGTTCTTTCTCTATGCCACACCATTCTACTGATGATTGAAGGTAGTAGAGAGCTCCCTATTAATATCAAATTCCTTGCAAAATGTCTTGATTTCATCAGATGTGAATTCTCCTCCATTATCTGACCTCATAGTCTTTATTTTTCTTTCAGAGAGATTTTCTACAAGAGCTTTGAATTCTTTGAATTTGCTAAATACATCACTTTTATTTTTCAATAAATAAATCCAGGTTTTACCTAAGTAATCATGAATGAATGAGACATAGTATACATATCTGCTTAATGAGTTTGCTGACATTGGTCTAGATACATCTGAATATACTATGTCCAGTTCTCCCTTTTCTCTACTATTACTGTTTGGAAATGGGTTCTTCACGTTCTTCCCTTGTGCTCATCCCTTGCATATGCCTTCATGGTTTACTTGAATCTTTGGTAAACCTTTCACCATATTGCTTGCAATTGGTAATTCCTTGTAGTGTAGATGAGTGAATCTCCTTTTCCATACTTCACACAGAGTTATTGTATTATGTACACGTGTTGAATTTGAGTGTCCCTTCAATTTGTACAAGCCTCCCTCTTGGACACCAATCACTACTGCATCGTTAATGGTTTTTCCTTTTGGCCACATAAGTACTTCACCATCTACAAAAGCGACTCTGAATCCTTTCTCATCTAGTGTGGGGATGGAAAGAAGGTTCTTCTTCAATCTAGGAACATATAACACATCCTTCATCTTCAATGGTTTTCAGGAATCCAATCTGTAAGTTGCTTCTCTTACTCCTTTGATGGGGTACTGGTAATCATCGCCTAGTTTCACCTTATGGAGTGAATCCTTTTGTATCAGATTTGAGAATGAGTTCTTATATCTGGTCATGTGATTGTAGGCACCACCGTCAATGAGCCATGTGTCACTTCTGTTGGGCTCGTGATTTGGATAAATTAATGATAATGATTAGATCCTTTTTGTTCGGTATTCTATGTGTATTTTACTATTTTGAAGAAGTTTTGAAGGATTCTTATACCAAATCGTCATAACTTATACAAGATACGTATAATTAAAGTTTTGTGAGGGTTTTAAGTTTAATTCAACACGATTTAATGATTCCAAAGAGCTAATACGCGATCTCTGTGTCATAGGGAAAAATTGCATGGCGTTTTTCCATCCAACTGCTCATTTGGTACTCCATTCAGCACTGCATTCAGTACTCCATCCGGTACTGCGTTCGACACTCCATCCTGCACTAAAACCATGGGCGAGTTGGTGGTTGTTATATCATTGGCCTGTGATGGGAAAATCAACGACATGGGTTTTTCTCGTGCTCGTGGCCTCCAGCTACTGAGCTCTTGACATCATGGATTGGGTTGTTATGCTGAGCGTTGATTGGCTCGCTTGGTTTCTAGAAACCACCGATGATTAAAACACATTTAATGTAATTTGTTGTTTTTAGAGGAGGTCGACGCTTCCAGTGGTCAACCTCTCGACTTGTAACTCCTATAAATACCACAGTAGTGGTCAAACAAGTGTTAAGTTAAGAATTGTGAAGCTAGCATTGTTGTTACTATGTAATTCGAGACATTTTCATAAATTCGTGTAAGACTGTGTTTTTAATTCAAATGACAAAATCGTGTTACTTGAGCTTGTGATTCATTGTTTAGGAGTAGCCACGACCTGGTGGGGGGGCCACTAGTGGTCTGGATGAATAGTTAGATAGTTAACTTGTGCAATTGCTATTTCTTTCATTTTCTTGTACATGCGTTTTTATCATTTTTTATTTACTGTATATTTGCTGATTCATAGTTTAATTGTTTCAGTTTTCCTTTTTGTAGGTTGCTTATGAAGGATAGTTAATATGCTGTGTCTTTTTTAATTAATAGGAAATAGCTTGCAAGATTAGCCACTAACCTTGTTGTGTGATTAAATGATAGTTAGAATTTTTGTATGCTGAAATAGAATAGTTAGAAGTTAAAACAGAGTATTGAGATAATGTTTTCTTTGGCAAGGTTTCGATGGATGATTAGTTGTTAGCTTTGATTTTAGTTCTCAGTTTGCTTATCTAGTTTGCTCAATTAGTTTTCTTATTAATTCTCTTGTCATATGTTGAAATAGAAATAGGATTTTGAGTTATGTTTTTATGAGTATTTCCATTTGCAATTTAAATTGTTAATAATAGGATTAGTTTAGTTTACTTCATGCAATTTCCATTCTAGATCTAGAT
The DNA here is from genome assembly GCA_009831015.1 of Picea engelmannii. Classification (NCBI taxonomy): domain Eukaryota; kingdom Viridiplantae; phylum Streptophyta; class Pinopsida; order Pinales; family Pinaceae; genus Picea; species Picea engelmannii. The sequence continues at coordinate 181,833 of ML810029.1, forward strand.
TGCAATTTTAATTCGAAGTTTGATTTTGAGTTTAGTTCTTAGTTGTAAGTTTCTAATTGTGTGAATTTGATTACATTAGCATATGAGTACATTTGAATTCGGTAGAATAGTGTTTTCTTATTGTTGATGATAAATGCATAAATTGAAGGATCACATGGATTTCCAGGGTAGTTGATATTTCTTCTATAATGGCTAAGTTCTCGTTAGATTGCCTGATTCATACCTTTCACTTCGCTATAGAAGTTAATATTGAGTTTATCCCTCTTGAGTTATCACTAATTGTTAAATTCTATCGTGATGTCATAAGACACCAAAGACATAATGATCAATATTATATTTGAAGTTTTCTTGTTATTGTAGCTTAAAGAGTAGTTGTTGATTAATCTTTGAATATTGTCATAATGCTTTCAATTCAGTAGGTTAAGATTTTCTTTTGTAGATTAGAAGTAATTATGAAGTTTATCTTAAGAATAGAGTTCACTTGCTTAATAGTTGATTAGTTACATGTTAAGTAGTTTTAATTAGTTTACTTGTTGCATAAGTTTTCATAGGTTAAGTTATTTAATTGCTTATTTGCTTACTTGTTGCTGCTCATTGAATTTGAATAGATTAATTAGATTAGCTTTATATTGTTATTGTTCATCAAATAGATTAAATAGAATGCTTTCTTTTTCTCATTAGATTGATTAAGTTAACTTGTTCATTTTAGGGTTTTCATTTTTTTCTTTAGGACAATCCATCGACCCATTGTTCAAAAGTTATTTAGGGTAAATAGTTTAAGTTCCTTGATAGGGTTTTGATCATTGATAGTCTTTGCTTAAGTAGATTAGCCCTTAGATAGACCATTTCTTTATTTAGACTATGTTACCTTTAGATTTTTTACCTTGGCATATATAGTGCTACAACTCTAAGTTTACTTACCCCGGGTTGACAATTTAATTGAGAGTTTTTAGTTCATATAGAACACCCATCATTTTTTCGCGTCGTTGTTGGGGAGTTGTCTTAAGGTAGGAAATAGTTAAAAAATAGATCATTTATAAACTTTAGCATTAGTTTGGTGGCGGGGGAACTTTAAGACGAGAGGTAAGAACCTGCGCATCTGTTATAGCAGGTTCCCCCAAACCCAATGGTAGTTTTTCGTTTTGTTGTTTGCTTTCATGAAAAGACCTAGGGACCCAAAAGGTAGATACATTAAATCCAAATCAGATCTTTCAACCAAGGTTCCTTCCGATATTTTTGGGGGAAGGAACATTCCACTCATATCCTTCTCATACTGGTACCGAAAACAGGAACTAGCTCAACCCAAAGAGCTAAAGCAGTCTCTGAAGAGACTAAGACATGGAGCACTATAGAAAAAAAAATTGAAGCATTAGTAATAATGGGACAGGAGGCAAGACCACTCAAGCCTTCCACAGAACCAAACAATACAACCTTTGTTTTCTTACCACCATCAGGAGATCCTAATTTTGAATATATCATAGACCCTGAACAAGTGAATACTTTGTTTGGTAGTTCAACCAATATAATTGTCTCTCAAATTGACACAGAAACTTTGGCACCATTAATCTCAACCGGCTCGAGTAGAGTCCTAGACATCCAAACAGTAGGAAGACCTTCCCATCAGAGGGATACCTTTCTTAGACAAGAACCTTGGGATACCTTGTTCTCTCCAAGGATAAAACCACTTAGGTACTCTCTTTTTGGAAACCAAACTAGTATGGATGATCAGGAGGATCATAACAATGTAAGACACGAGGAGGGAGAAGAAGCTGGAAACCAAACCGAAACTACCTTAGGGTTTCCAATTTTGGACTCCACACCGAATGTCAATATGAAAAATATTCTCCTCTCAGCACTTCCCACCTTTTATGGTAAAAGCAGTGAAGATCCAGATACCTTCCTATTTGAGTTCGACATCTTGTGTAGGAGCTACAACTACTTACAAGATGCCCATAAACTAAAACTCTTTCCTACCACCCTCAAGGAATCTGCACTAAGATGGTTCATGGGGTTGGGAGAGTCTAGTATTAGGTCTTGGGAAGCCATGAAATATATCTTTCTTAAGAAGTACCAATACTACTGCAATACCAAGGAGTCTCGTAACGATATTTTCAAAGTCCAACAGTTAGAAGACGAGAATCTCGATGATTATATGGAACAATTTTCTTATATCTCCCAGAAATCAAAATACCATGACCTTCCAGATGATGTAGTTAGGGATCTTTTCCTCAAAGGGATTTCAGAAGAATACCTGGAGATACTTAACCTGATGGCATCAGGTGACATCTCCTACAAACCATTTTCCGAAATCTGTGAAATGTGTAAAAATTACTCAAGGAGTAGAGATAAAACATGGAAGAATGTTCGAGATCCTTACAGTAGAAACTTAAAACCAGTTAGTTCAGGTGGTATCACGAGAGTAGAGATAGGGAACCTTTTAGAGAATTTCGAAACATATATCTTAAGCACAATAGGTTCCCAGTTGGACACCCTCAATATTAAAAAGAAACAGGAGGAGGAAAATGCAACATTGAGCATATATTTCCCAAGATGCAGGAGGAGGCATTCCTCAAGGGAATGCCCATTAGATAACATTTCATTTCATGGCTTCTGCATAGAGGAACACTCAACTGAAAAGTGTCCATCATTGCCTGATTTGTTAGCCATATATAGGAGTGGGGATCCTGTGGAATCCTCTTATGCACCTAGGAGGCCATGGCAGCCTAGGAACCAACCTACATACCCAGATCCACAACCTCAAGTTCCACCCTATCATCAACAACCACAACAATGGAACTCACCAAGTTGGAAAAATTGGTCTACAAAGTACCAACATCCTTGTCTTCAAGGATGGAGAGGAGGACACAACCAAGGGAACCCTCAAGCTCCACCTGTCCCTATTACCAACCATCCTTACCCTCAGTTTCCACCGAACATTCTGCAAATTCTATTAGGTTTTGTTCCACCACCTTTACCTCCTATTCCACAACAACAACCGCAACAATATCAGAATGTAAGATCCCAAATACCAACATTATTACCGACACAACCGTTGCCCAATCTTAATAATAATCCCACTCAACCTCTTCACAATGTTGAGATGCATGCTTTCCCGACATATGTGATTTCTCTTGTTCCATTGCAAGAGATTCAAGTAAGGTCAGGAAAAGTTCTGGACAGGCATAGACCTTCAGTAGTCATCCAGGAAGAAGAAGAAGAGGAAACCCCCAAACAACCCACAGATGACACTAGGTGGGAAGATGTTATTATTCCTAAGAACCAAGAACCCAAGCTTCCCCAAAATGAACCTTCACAAATTACGAAGGCCCCTCCTTATCCAAAAATATTAGTAATCGAGAAACCAACCACCCGACCGGAATTTGACATCTTGAATGAATTGAAGAATATTTTTGTCAAGATTCCCTTGCTACAATACATTAAGGATATTCCAATCTATAGTAAGGTGGTCAAAGAATTGCGTATTAAGAAGCCAGGAAGGAAGTAGAAGGATCCTCCAATAGTACATTTGATAGGATAAATTTCTGAGTACATATCAGAGCAACCTAAGGTAGAAAAATACGAAAACCTAGGAAACCTCGTAGTGACCATAACCATTAATGAGGTTTCCATTGGGAACACTCTCATAGACCTAGGGATATCCATCAATGTTATGACCATTACTACCTTGGAGGAATTACAGTTAAAACTTCTTCTTAGATCTATCCCAACCATTTTGGAATTAGCAGATAAGACTAGGGTTATACCCGGAGGAATTTTGGATGATATCATAGTTACTTTAGCCTCATGGGAGTACCTGGTAGACTTTTTGGTCATCCACTCAAAGAATCCTACCAAAGGCCATCCCGTTATTTTGGGAATACCTTGGTTAGCCACAACCAATGCATTTATTGGCTGTAGAGAGGGAGAAATGACCATCTCAAATGGACTTTCTATCCAAAATCTCACCATATACCCTCCAACCCAACCTATCATGGAGAATATATGGTGTCTTGAATGTCCATATGAGAATGAGGACTGGGAAGAACCTGTGTTTCCAAGTGACCATGCCTGGGCACTTTAGGAGCACACAACGAAAAATGTGCTAAACCAATTTATTTTTGCTATCACGTGTGTTGATTTTCCACAATATTTTCTCCAATTTGAGTACATGTTTGGGGAAGAATTTTAGGAACAATTGGACCCATCCATTATGTCTTCAACATCTTTTATCTTCGATATAGATGAGTCTACCATATCTTATAACATGCCCTACAAGATTAGTCCAAGAAAATTTCTACATATAAACTCAGGGCTAGATGCAGACCAACAAAAGTAGTTAGTAAGTATCCTTAAAGAGAAATCAGGGGCATTCGCCTGGGAATACACTGAAATGAAGGGTATACACCCTAACACATGTATCCATCACATATATACCTAGGGGGAAGTAACACCTATTAGGAAACCCCAGAGAAGGATGAACCCAACACTCAAAGATATAGTAAAATAGGAGATCCAAAAGTTATTAAATGTCAAATTTATTTATCCCATCTCCAACAGTAAGTGGGTGTCCCCGCTTGTAGTAGTTCCAAAGAAAGTGACCGGGAAATGGAGAATTTGTGTTGATTTACGAGAACTCAACAAAGCCACTCTAAAGGACTACTTTCCTCTTCCTTTCATTGACCAAGTTTTGGATACCCTGTCTGGAAAGAAATATTTCTCCTTTTTAGATGGATATAGCGGGTAAAATCAAATTCTCATAGCACTCGAGGATCAGGACAAGACTACCTTTACCTGTCCTTGGGGCACCTATGCCTATAGGGTCTTTCCATTTGGATTATGTAATTCTCCTGCCACATTTCAACGAGAAGTACTAGGGATATTTGTTTATCTTATTCATGATTGTGTGGAGGTATACATGGATGGCTTCACAGTATATGGAAATACTTACCAGGAAGCCTTAGAAAATTTAGAAAAAGTCCTTATCAGATGCCAAGAAATGAACCTGTTTCTAAGTCATGAAAAATGTAAAATGTTGTTGACTGAAGGAGTGGTTATGGGGCATCACGTTTCATATGAAGGGATCAAAGCCGACCCGAAAAAGATTGAGGTCATCGCCAGACTTCTACGCCCCAAAACTCAGAAAGAGGTGAGAAGCTTTCTTGGACATGCCGGATACTACCGACTGTTTATTGAAAATTTTACAAAGATTGCTGCACCCATGTTTGGATTGTTAATAAAGGATGTTGATTTTCTTTGGACTGAGCAGTGCCAAACTGCCTTTGAAACCTTAAAATCTAAGCTACCTGTGGCACCCATTCTTAGGGGGGCCAATTGGGCTCTCCCATTTCACATATCCACTGATGCCTCCGACACCACAATAGGAGGAGTATTAGGGCAGAAAGGAGACCAACAATCCTATGCCATTTATTTTGTGAGCAAGAAATTGTCCCCTGTCGAGATAAACTACACAGTTACCGAGAAGGAATTCTTGGAAGTAGTTCATGTTATCAATAAGTTTCACCACTACATCACAGGTTACAAAGTATTTGTACATATGGAACATTCTGCCATTAGATTTCTCATGAATAAACCAATAACTAATGGCCGAGTTAATAGGTGGATCCTTCTATTGCAAGAGTTTAATAGCACCGTGCTTGACTGACCTGAAAAAGAGAATTTAGTAGCTGATTTTATTTCACGAATAAAAAATGAGGAAGATGATATTCCTGTAGATGATAATTTCCTAGACGAGCACCTTTTTTTCCCTCTCTGTAAATACCCCATGGTTTGCAGGTATGATAAACTATTTGGATACTAAGAAGTTACGGTCTCATTTGTCACCTCATGAAAAGCGTAGAATTATTACGCAGAGTGCCAATTACTCTTGGGTTAGCCATGAACTTTTTCGTACATGTCCTGATTTGATTATTCGTAGATGTGCTCGAGAAGACGAGATACCAGAAATACTACAAAGTTGTCATGATGGACTATGTGGTGGCCATTTTTTTGAAAAACGTACAACATATAAGGTGTTACATTTAGGTTACTATTGGCCTAGCATTTTTAAGGATGCTGCCAAGTATGTGAGGAGTTGTGATAGCTGTCAAAGGATAGGAAGACCCACGTCAGTTGACGAAATTCCCTTTCGTGCCCAAGTTATGATAGAACCTTTAGAGAAATGGGCCTTTGACTTTGTAGGACCAATTTCACCCATGTCTCGTAAGAAAAATCATATTTTGGTTTGTACAGACTATGTCACCAAGTGGGTAGAGGCAAAAGCCCTATTTAGGGCTACAAAAAATCTGTTGTTGAATTTATTTATGAAGACATCTTTACTCGTTTCAGTGTTCCTCGTGAAATTGTTATAGACCAAGGCACTCAATTCACTTCCAAGCTAATGAGAGAACTAATAGAGAAATATGGGATTAAACACTGTAAATCTTCTCCATACCATCCACAAGTTAATGGTCAGGTAGAGTCTACAAAAAAGGTTCTGGAAGCTATCTTAATCAAGATTGTTCAATTACATCATCGATATTGGGTTGATAGGCTTCCAAAGGCTTTGTTGGCATATCCGATCACCTAGAGAAACACCACTGGGCATACCCCTTATGAGCTAGTGTACAAGAAACAAGTACTTCTACCAATAGAATTTCAAGTAAGGACCTTCCATATTGCCACAAAATTGGGACTAAACTTAGATGAGGCTCAGAAACAATGAGCCCTACAATTAAATGAGTTGGATTAGATTAGGCAAGATGCTATCCAACGAACAATATTAGTCCAAAACTAGAGGAGTGAGTGGCATGACAAGTTTATTAATAAGAAACACTTCCAACCTGGTGATTGGGATTTGTTGTTTGACTCCCAATTTAAAACTTTCAAAGGAAAAATTACCACTCGGTGGTTGGGTCCTTACGAGGTAGTCACCTGTATGACAATGGAGTTGTGAAAATCAAAACAATTGACGATGGACAAGTCTCCTTTGTAGTAAATGGACACCGACTCAAACTTTATCACATGCCCATTTCCAATGAAGATTTTTTACAGGTCATGTCGACTGAAAAGGAGTTGGCCTTAGTATATGGGGAAGTCCCCCCTTGTTCTTGAATGTGTTCTAAATTTTCGACTGTACATATGTAAATAAATTTGAATTTTCTTGATAAACAATTCTAGAGATTTCTGTAGGTATTTATTTCACCAGGAGTAGACAGTTTCAAGGAGATTTAAAGGAAGGGTTTTTCTTCAAAACATTGTTATACTTGAACCTTGTTTTCTGCTAAGCATCAAATGAATAATGACTTGCTGTAATTGGCCATATTTTTGCAAATATTTTCATCTTCTTTTTCTCAAGGCATCTTAAGAAGAAGTTGCTCTTGAAAACCTTCACCACTATGTAAGGAAGTGATACCGTAACCATCAAGCTTAGAGGTATCTCGTACAGTTTCCCCAAGAAACATGAGTAAGTGAGTAAAGTATATTTATTAAAGAGTAACAAGGAGGTTTGATTAGTGGTTAGCCATGGAAACATAAAAAAAAGAAAGAAAGTGAGTTGAGCCTAAAGATACCTTACCGTTCTTTCCCAATGGTACCATCCACTACACACTAAAAATACTTGATTATATCATATATTTAGATAGGCTATGTACGCTTAAGTACCCCTTACATCAGGACAATCACTAAGGAATATATAACGGAAAGTCATCCTCTAACATAAATACCATCCCAATTAAAAACAAAGAGAGAAAAAATTGTTTTCAGAGTTGTCTCCCCATCTTCTTGCACAAAGCAATCTTATATTAAAATCTTAAAATATGGAGGGCCAATCTTTAAGGGTGTAAGAGGCTAACTCGCTGGGATATTGAACAAGTCTGCTGGCAGTGGGTATCGGCCTGTGGTATGACTAAGTAAACCCGTCGGAGTACTGAATAAGCTTGTTTGCAGCGGGACATTCTACCTAGTGAGGATGATAATCTGACAAAAAATAAATATGAAATTTAAACTTGTCATGATGTACGACATTACTTGTAGACAAAGCTGACATGAAGTATGTATGATTAAGCTAAGGTTAATGAACTCCATAAATTTTCCATTGGGAACTAACTTTGAGACTATATTGAAACTCTCTCGCCTACCTCTTCTTGTCTATATATATGATCTCTTATCCTATAGGTGGGGCCATATTCTAACCGTCTTGTCAGTCCGATATGCGAAATTTATCTCTACACTTGACAAGCTACAAATCTTCGGCTATTGGGAGAATTGGCTGGTTTCCTATATTTTTGATTGTGAGGTGTCACAATACTTACGTGTGGGGGAGGGGTTTCATGTGTTGATAAATGATAATACTGCCTAGAAGAAGTAAAATCTTTGTAAAAAATTCTGTGTATTGTTTTCATGACACAGGGTATGACATCGACAGTTATTTTATTTTTGAAATGCTAATTCCCCATGTGTTATAAACTGTTGTACATTTCCTTAACAGACCACTTAACTAGTTTATTTTCGTTATAGACTGTTCATTGAGATTACATGTCTTACGCGAGATAAAGGAACAGATTGAGTGAGCATGATGGAAAAACAAATAATAATGGAATACTCTGCCTCTGCTCCTATTCACTATGACTGTCAAAATCATTCTAAGACTGCAGACTGTGGATAAAACATCCATTACAGGAGGAATAAAATTGCATTTCTCACAAAGGTACCATATGGAGTGCCCTATGAGGTGCCATTTCAAACACCATATGAGGTGTTGGACGACATGCCATATGAAATTTCAAACGAGAAGTATACACCAATAACTCTCCACAATTTCAGGTAACTAAGAATCAATTGCATTTATTTGAATTAGTTCATGGCAATTAAGATTAAATAATGCAATCCTTAGACATTTTTATGATCAAATGTCCAAGTCAAAGACTTGGACAATGATCTAACCTCTTCATCATTACGATTGCCTCCCAAAACATGCCTTCAAATTCGAAATCGATGCATTCATGCTCACACATGGCAACTCATGTGTGTGAATTCATTGATGAATGCAAGCGTTTCCCCCCTGGGCGCACTAAAAAATGGAGGGATCACTCAATTGGTTATCCCATTTATGCCTTACGCTCACCCTTTTCTCATTGTGCTCATCCCCGGTCTAATTGTGCTCAACCCCTATATAATTGCACTCAACCTCTATCTAATTGCGCTCAGCCTCTGCCTAATCGCGCTCATCCTCTGTCGAATTCACCCTCTGTCCATTTCTCCACACCGTCACCATGCCCAAACGATATGATCCATCCTAATATGCTGACCTCTTTTCCATCCCCGAGTTCTCACAGTGTAGGGAAGTGTTCCTTTGCGTAGGCTGGGGGTCGTTCTTGGCTCATTTGTAAGGCCACGATGACATCGTTTCGATGCAATTCGCCCTCAGATTTGATTGAAAGATGGCGCCTGTGGGGTCTCTCACCTTCGTGGTCTCTGAGGAATCCATTGCCTTAGCCAAAAATCTTCCAAGAGTTGGGGATAGATGGTTTAAACACCACCAATTTCCACAATCAAGCTATATCAGGGTTTTCAAACATGAATTTCAAAATATCTCTGGAGCTAAGGGATACTCCAAGGAGTATATCAAAGAGGAACTAATTAACCCTCTCATAGTCATCACCAGATTGATCACTTGTGAAGGTAGATATTCCATCTTTAAATCCTGTCACTTTCGATTATTATCTCACTTTCATTTCGATAAGCCATTGAATTTTCCATTTTACTTCTTAAAGAGTCTTGAGAAGATGTCTTCCCAAGTAAGGAAGAATGTAACCAATCCCCATAACAACCTGTTTCACCATGGCCTTATAAAACTACTTGTCTTAGCTGAGTTGGAAAAATAGGGGAAAACATGGGATGAGTTCATTTACCAGTTTGCAAACCCTCATCTTACAATCAATACGAGCAAGAAGACACTTGATCGAGGGACTGTTACTACACCCAAACCTCATTCTCCAAAGACTCCAAACTCTCCTGCCCAAGCTATTTATTTACCGGACCAAAAGTCCAAGAATCTTGTTGATACCCTTGCAACCTCATCGGGCAAGAAGACCAAGAAGCCTATTGCTAACCCCTGAATGCCTTCAACGTCTATTGATCCTGTACCCAAAAAGTTACAAGAGCTAATTCAACAAGACTTCCCTATGGTCCCCACAAATAGGAGAGGAGCTAATCGATTTAATAGAGGATATTTTCGAAAGAGTACCTGAAATACAAGAGGAAAACCTTATGAAAACCCCCCAACCACTTCGGATCCTATCCAAGTATCCTCCGATCTGTACAGCCCTCACAAAAGACTTAGGGAAGTGTCTGCAGAAGAATTGAAGCGTCATAGAAAGACAAAATATGAGCCTACTTCTCCTCATAAACTCCTTGTTACTCCTACCTCACAGATGCCTAGACCAGACCCTAAAACTGATAGACTTTATACATCTTTCAAGGGATCTAAGCCCTCCTCTGAGATATCTGATCTTGATCCAACCATTGAAAAACTACAACATGAAAATGATCAGCTGCTGCAACAATTGGAAGAGAGGAAGACTTTGGACAAGCATCTTCACCATGACAATGCAGTACTCCAAGCAAAGGTGCATTCCCATCAACGATTGGTTGATGAAATGACCAAAACCAATCACAACCTTAGGGCACAATTGAAACAACATAAGAAGCACAAGAAAAAATCTTCAGGGCAAGAGGGAGAAGCTTCTAAAGCTAATCCTTCTCAACAAGTTTAGTCATGTGGGGCAATTCATTTTTGTTTGCAGTGGGACCTGCAAAATCTTAGGTATGGGGGTAATGTTGGGCTCATGATTTGGATAAATTAATGATAATGATTAGATCCTTTTTGTTCGGTATTATATTTGTATTTTATTATTTTGAATAAGTTTTGAAGGATTCTTATACCAAATCGTCATAACTTATACCAGGTACGTATAATTGAAGTTTCGTGATGGTTTTTAGTTTAATTCAACATAATTTAATGATTCAAAAGAGATAATACGTGATCTGTGTGTCACAGGGAAAAATCACATGACGTTTTTCCATCCAGAAGCTCATCCGCTACTCCATCCGTCACTGCATCTGGTACTCCATCCGACAATGCGTCTGACACTCCATCTTGCACTAAAACCGTGGGCGAGTTGGCGGTTGTTATATCGACGGCCTGTGATGGGTAAATCGACGACATGAGTTTTTCTCGTGCTCGTGGCCTCTAGCTACCGAGATCTTGACATCTTGGATTGGGTTGTTATGCCGAGTGTCGAGTGGCTCGCTTGGTTTCTAGAAGCCACCGATGGTTAAAACACATTTAATGTAATTTGTTGTTTTTAGAGGAGGTCAACCCTTCCAATGGTCGACCTCTTGACTTGTAACTCCTATAAATACCACAGTAGTGGTAAGACAAGTGTTAAGTTCAAAATTGTGAAGCTAACATTGTTTTTACTGTATAATTCGACATTTTCATAAATTCGTGTAAGACTGTGTTTTTAATTCAAATGAAAAAATCGTGTTGCTTGAGCTAGTGATTCACTGTTGAGGAGTAGCTACGACCTGCTGGGGGGCCCACCAGTGGTAGACGGTGAATAGTTAGATAGTTAACTTGTGTAATTGCTATTTCTTTCATTTTCATGCACATGAATTTTTATCATTTTTTACTTACTATATATTTGCTGATTCGTAGTTTAATTGTTTCAGTTTTCCTTTTTACACGTTTCTTATGAAGGATAGTTAATATGCTGTGTCTTTTTTAATTAATAGGAAATAGATTGCAAGCTTAGCCACTAACCTCGTTGTGTGATTAAATGATAGTTAGAATTTCTGTATGCTGCAATAGAATAGTTAGAAGTTAAAACATAGTATTGAGATAATGTTTTCTTTGGCAAGGTTTCGATGGATGATTAGTTATTAGCTTTGATTTCAGTTCTCAATTTGCTTATCTAGTTTGCTTATTAATTCTCTTGTCATATGTTGAAATAGAAATAGGATTTTGAGTTATGTTTTTATGAGTATTTCCATTTGCAATTTAAATTGTTAAGAATATGATTAGTTTAGTTTACTTCATGCAATTTCCATTCTAGATTTAGATTGCAATTTTAATTCGAAGTTTGATTTTGAGTTTAGTTCTTAGTTGTAAGTTTCTAATTGTGTGAATTTGCTTACATTAGCATAGGAGTACATTTGAATTCAGTAGAATAGTATTTTCTTATTGTTGATGATGAATGCATAAATTGAAAGATCACATGGATTTCCGGGGTAGTTGATATTTCTTCTATAATGGCTAAGTTGTCGTTAGATTGCCTGATTCATACCTTTCATTTCACTATAGAAGTTAATATTGAGTTTATCTCTCTTGAGTTATCATTAATTGTTAAATGCCATCGTGATGTCATAAGACACCGAAGACATAATCATCAACATTATATTTGAAGTTTTCATGTTATTGTAGATTAAAAGAGCAGTTGTTGATTAATCTTTGAATATTGTCATAATGTTTTCAATTCAGTAGGTTAAGATTTCATTTTGTAGATTAGAAGTAATTATGAAGTTTATCTTAAGAATAGAGTTCACTTGCTTAATAGTTGATTAGTTACCTGTTAAATAGTTTTAATTAGTTTACTTGTTGCATAAGTTTTCATAGGTTAAGTTATTTAATTGCTTATTTTCTTAATTGTTGCTGCTCATTGAATTTGAATAGATTAATTGGATTAGTTTGCTATTGTTATTGTTCATCAAATAGATTAAATAGATGACTTGCTTTTGCTCATTAGATTGGTTAAGTTAACTTGTTTATTTTAGGGTTTTCATTTGCTTCTTTAGGACAATCCATTGCTCCATTGTTCAAAAGTTACTTAGGGTAAATAGTTTAAGTTCCTTGATAGGGTTTTGATCATTGATAATATTTGCTTAAGTAGATTAGCCCTTAGATAGACCATTTTTTTAGTTAGACTATACTACCTCTAGCTTTTCTACCTTGGCATATATAGTGTTACAACTCTAAGTTTACTTACTTCGGGTTGACAATTTTTTTGAGGGTTTTTAGTGCATATAGAACATCCATAAACTTCCATGGGTGAATGATCTGGTAAGAGTTGAAATTGTTGGATTTACTTCACACACACCTATGATTTATTTTTCTTTGTTTATTAGTCATTATTCAATCTCCTATATTTTAGGAAGAATATTCTATTCAGTTTTCACTTCAGTTTGATCAGTTGAGTGGAGTCTAGATGCTACATTGAGATTATCACCATGCAACATTGAGATCATCACCAACTAATGCGCATTGTCCTTGGGACCATCACTAGACTAGCGCATTAATCATGATTCCTTGATCTCCTCCTCACTTCACTACTTTCAGTTAATTAATTGAAGACTGATAGACTAGTTAACTCAGATTAGGTGGCAGTTCACTCCCGTAACTGCCTGAGAGACTAGACTGGGTGGAAGTTTACTCTCGTAACTATTGTTGTGTGTCCAGATCACTCTAGACCACCACTATGGCACATTAGTTACTCATGTATCCTATATCTATTGTAAATTATTCACTCTTTGAGTGTGAAATACAGTTAATGAGAATTCTTCCATTCTTTCTCTCTTGCTTCTTCTTTCTCAATTTCTCTCTGCAAATGTGTGTGGTATTTTCTAGCTAGATCTATTCTGTGTAGGTTCAACACATTTACATGGTATCAGAGTCGACATACTGTTAAGAAAAAACTACACCAAATTATTTTTGCAGGTATTGAAGATTGAAGAATGCAGAAAGATGGATTATTCACCGACAATACTTCTCACACCTCATAAATATTTTGAGTGGAAGCCAAAAATTATTCTTCAACTCAGATGCAGAGACTTGTACCAAATAAATATGGCAATGGAAGTAGAGCCTGATTCCACTGATGAGAAAAATGATTTTCTCAATAGACAAAATATGGCCATAGGATTTATCTGCTTGTCTATTTCTCCAAAAATTCTCCACCAAGTATATGATTTCTCACAAGACTCAAATCCAAATGAATTATGGACCAGATTGAAGGTTCTATTTAGGAATAAATAAGATTGTGAAGATTTCATGCAAGAGTTTGAAAAGATAGAGCTAGAAGAGAAGCCATCAAAAGATCAAACATTTTATTATGAAGAGTCTTCTACACAAGTATTTGCACAAATTTGTATTCCATTAATTGAAGATGATGTCTACTACATTTAAGATGTGTTATGTAAATTTCATGTGGAAGATATATGGTATGCATATTAGGGGTCACATGTAGACACTTTTCCATGCGCAATGCATGCATCTCAGGAGACAAAAAGGGAGTCGCGCACATCAGAATCAATTCTGATATTTTATGAGCAAAATTTGCAGAAAAAAATTGGATATTTGAATTCCTCTCAGGAAAATATCCCATTTCAAAAAAGAAAATCGTCCGAAATGGAGTTTGGGAATTAAAGTTATGATAATTTAAAAATCAACAAAATTTCAGTGTTTTTTCGAAAACAACTACACGGTTTTCATAGTCTCATCCAAACTTTATTTGGATCTTCTTCATTACAAAAAGATAAGGTGTATATGTGTGTACATCTCAATGGTGCATATACTTCATCAGATCCGTGCAGACATCTACATCTTCAACAAAATCTTTAACAAGTGCAAACTTGCACAGTTGCGAGGTCTTCTTGGAGTGAAGGACATGGTTGCTTATTAACTATTTTTTGTTCCGTTTTTTTATGCATTGTAATTTGAGGGGGGGTTTTCCCATGAGGTTTTCCCTCTTTCCTCGTTTATTTCAGTGTATCTTTTGTATTTGGGTACCTAAAATGGCATCATTGTCGGGACCCATTCTTTATTTTCACCATAGTGATGTTTAGGGGGGGTGTTGGAGTTACTTCACACACACACCTAGGATTTCTTTTTCCTAATGTTTTTCCTTGTTTATTAGTCATTATTCAGTCTCCTATATTTTAGGAAGAATATTCCTCTAGAGAGAATATTCTCTTCAGTTTTCACTTCAGTTTGATCAGTTGAGTGGAGTCTAGATGCTACATTGGGATTACCACCATGCATCATTGGGATCATCACCAACTAATGCACATTGTCCTTGGGATCATCACTAGACTAGCGCATTACTCATGATTCCCTGATATCCTCACTTCACTTCGTTTCAGTTAGTTAATTGAAGACTGATAGACTAGTTAACTCAGACTAGGTGGCAGTTCACTCCTATAACTTCCTGAGAGACTAGACTAGGGGGCAGTTTACTCCTGTAATTGTTGGTGTGTGTCCAGATCACTCTAGACCACCAATATGGTGCATTAGTTACTCATGTATCCTATATCTATTGTAAATTATTCATTCTTTGAGTGTGAAATACGGTTAATGATAATTCTTCCATTCTTTCTCTCTTGCTTTTTCTTTCTCAATTTCTCTTTGCAAATATGTGTGGTATTTTCTAGGTAGATCTATTCTATGCAGTTTCAACACATTTACAGAAATCAAAACATACTCTTCACTTAACTCATCTCCTTTAGATCTCTTCTGATAAGGTTCATCATCTTCTGCGGCATGAGAGTGATGTCTCTTATACTTTCCCTTTCTGATCTTATCTTTTGAGTTGGGACATAATCTTGCAATGTGTCCCAATTCCTGACAAATGTAGCATCTGATATTCGAGTAGTCCTTTTGGCCCTTGTGATATTTGTGTGACTTCTTGTGGCAATGGGAATGATATTTCTTCTCACTCTTTTCTTTTCCTGCATGTGTTGCTAAGGCTTGATCATCATGAACTAGTTTTTCTTATTGTCTTGCCAACCTTGCTTCTTCCTGAGTACAATCCTCCCACAGCCTGCTGAACTTCATAAATTTCCTTCTAGAACATATTCCTTGAATGAAAGATTCCCATGATCTTGGGAGACCATTCAAGGTGGTCATAACAAGTTCTCCAATAGCTCCAAGTTTCTCTTTAATCTGCGATACCCCTATGAAGTATGACTGAATAGTTTCCAAGTTATGCATCTTCACACTCTTGAACTGTGTTCTCAAGGTCATCTTCTGATTGATGTTCTTGCCTTCATACAATCTAGATAGGGAACCAAACATTTACTTGGGAGTTGTTAAAGACAAGATGTGAGGGATCAAGTGATCCTTGATGGAATCTGCAATGATTCTCTTCACCTTGACCAAGTTCTTATTGAGGTTTGTCTTGGCTTCATCTCCTTCTGGTTCTGGAAATTCCTCCTTAACTAATCCTTCTAGGTCATGCTATGTAATGATCCCAAGCCAAATTCTTTCTTGGAATCACTAACTACTACTAATTTATTGAGTTATTAAGTGCATACAAGATTCATCAACACATGGAGATCACAATATATTCAAGATGTAGAAGCACAAGCAAAGATCTGACCTTTTTATTATGAGCAATGTAAGATCAATACAATAGATGACCGATCTGGCATAAACCTCAGATGGCCATACAAGCAATAGATATGAGCTGCTACAAAATGCTCCCACTAATACAAAATAATGCCTCCAAAGGCTGAATAAGAAATGAAGGTCAATACAAGTAGATTTGAATGCCAAACTCTCCTGCTGAAGAATGCCACGCTCCAATAGAAGGCTGAAACCCTCAATAACTCGGCCCTGCTGCCAAAAGTGTCCAATCACCCTAAGAAATATGCCAATTGATAGATCGGGTGATGGTAAGAATAACCCAGGTATATGAATATCCAAGATCCCTCTCAATCTCCGTAGATCTGAATTTCCCACTGAATGGGGTGCCCCACTAGATGATTGAAACCCTAGTTGGTTCGGACCTGATGATGGAGGCCTCCAAATGCTCTGAAACTCTCCCAGAATATAGATCGGGCAATGGTAAGAATAACCCAGGTGCCTGAATCTCCAAGATCCCTCTCAATCTCCGTAGATCTGAATTTCCCACTGAATGGGGTGCCCCACTGGATGACT